>BMAO01022413.1:0-149896 GCA_019973975.1 Trichonephila clavata | reverse complement strand
TATGGCAATTGGACTGTGTCTGACTGGGGCAATGTCATGTTTACTGATGAGTCAAGAGAATGGCGATTGCTTAATTCTGCGGTGGTTGACCACCTAATTGAAAGCCTGGCCAGAAGGTGTAAACTTGGCATATAGATGAGGGGGAACCACATACCCTATTAATGTCCTTTTTTTCATTTTATGCTGTTTATTTTCACTTTATACATAATTCTGTTTAAGTCTCCAGTATGACATTATCTGATAACTTACAAAAAGTTAATATTGTTTTCATTTCTGTATATAATTATTGATTTTGTTTTATGTATAAATATGCTACTTTACTGCCAAATTTTGTGTCAATCAAAGCAGTATTTGGTGATTTTTTTGCATTTCACATCTTCATGCTTAACTTTTGGAAGTGAGTGTATTTTATCTCTGACTATACGTTTCCCATTAGCTAACTTTAGTTTTGCATAATAATGTATTTTAGAATTATAAGTTATTCATAGTTACCTTATAGAAAATAAAATATTTTATTCTTTTGGGTATATTTCTCATTTGAGTGAATTTTTTAAGTAGATTGCTGTCGTTATTTAAAATGTCATTAAATTTTTTACTAGAAAATGATAAATTATATTTCAAGCATAAAAGGGTTTTCAAAGTCTGCACTTTATTTGCCATAGAAAAAATGCATTCCTTTTGCTCGTGAACAGAGTGATCTTAATTTGGAATGATTATGAACTATAAATTTTGGTGGCTTTTTTTTTACAGTGATGATTTTAAATGAAATAAAGCCTAACAGGTAATATCGCCTGGTCCTGAATGGGTAAAGTGACGCTAAACTGTCACCTGAACACAGTAAGAAAACTTTTTACACAGATAGTTTCAGGTACATATAGTTATTATATGCATATCAATAACATTGACATATATAATTGTGAATTTTAATTTATATAAAGAATTTCATCACAATTTACTGAAGATATTTTTTATTCATTTGGAATACATAATTTGCAATGGATTCCAGTGCTTCATTTTTGGCTTCCGCTGGATATTTTTTAATGCTTTTAGAGCAAAACTCGAATAGATGATCTTCTGGGTCAGTTTCTCCTCCTATCTTCATCAATGCAGCATCGATCAACTCTTCTCTTGCTCTCTTTCTTTTTTTAGAATTCGGTGTTTGTCTTCTACTTGCTAAATAATAAAACATCTTATTATTTCCAAAATAATTGTTTAAAAGTAAATATATTTAGCCTTTTTAGTTTTCATTAAATATTGGAAATGGCACATTTAAACACAATGAATCCACACATCATGGTGCAAACTGTGGATAACCTTGAAGTTTTACCTGGCCCATTGTAAATTTTTAAACAGTTCAAGTGAAGATGTTTATATATATACATCTGCAAAACAGGGCAACCACATATGAATAAAATTGTTGTGAAATGCTTTACATTTACATAAATTGGGGGGTGGGGTGCAGTTGTACTTTTATTCAATGCATTAGTATTAAATAATTTTCAAAATATACGAACTTTAAAATAATACAAATATTTTTTTAAAAATAAATCTAATTTCAAACATGTTTTGAAAAATAAACATACTTGTAGGGGTAGGCTGGGATGTTTCAGGCAAATTAAAACTGTCCTCCTCTTGAACATTTCTGCTCTTGAACAAATTCCTGTCTCTTCCTCAAACTGTATTCTTTCCTCAATGCAAGGAACAATTATTGGCATGGTTGTTGTTCCGGTTATGTTTGACCAAGTACTTCAAAATAATAAAAAGCTTAATTATCATTCTAACATAAAAGACAAATTCTAGCATTATCATTAACTTAATTGGACAATTAAATAAGGTGAAAAAAGAACTATGATCTAAATATAACCCCCATACAAAATTTATCTCAAAATATTATTGTTTGTGTTGAATATGAGCACAAAATTAATATGCTCAACACAATTAGTCTAGACTAGTTTATCAATCTTTTTTTTTCTGTAGGTAGCCCACCTGAATATAAAAAAAAATGTGAAAGATATATTTTGCAAAAAAAAAAAAAAAAATTAGTGACCAATTTCATTAAATATCTGACCATTATGGATAACTAAAAAAAAATTGAATATTTTTCATTAGTTTACAGCAATGCAATCACATTAAAGAATGAGTAACTTAACAAATCTTTTGATTTTAAGAAAGCCAATTTGAATCTATGTCAATTACACCTGGGCAAAAAATACTAAATATAAAAGCAGGAAAAATAAATATCTTTTTTGAAGCAATTGCAAATACTGTTTTCAAAGCTACATGACCCCTGCACTTTTAATTATTCATCAAAAATCCATGTGGCACATGGAATTAAGAAACACTGGTCTAAATGCGAGCTAAGAAATTATAAGAAGTATAAAGTGGATTGTATTTTTAAGCATAAAATTGTAGTAATAACAAAATCTAAAATAGTACAAAATATTTTCATACTATAAATCTAAAATACACTGTATTTAATACACATTTCAACTTTCTTGAATATATCAAAACATGCTACATAAATTAACCCTAAAATATATATGTTGTAAGTCTAGGAAGCATTTTTTGAAATAGTTACTTTTATTGCAAACACATATAAAACTTTTTTTTTTATGCTCTGTTTTTAAAAAAGTAATTTTTATTAAGAAACTTGGTTTTCGAAAAGTGCTTCAATGTTATATATATATATATATATATTTTTTTGAAATGGGATGTCGTACTCTAGGATTCATATGATCTCGAACATTTGCTTAATTATATTTTTGTGATGTATTTTATATATATTTAAATATATATATATTGGCGTTACAGATTTTTTCCCAAGTATACGAATATATAAAATATTGTTTTATATAGTTTGTATTTAACTACACAATTGCTCAACATTCAACCAATCGTCAACTTTTTCCAAGAGTAAAAGATAAATATAATGTAAAAAATTAACTTACCAGAAAGTCCTAAGGATACTCCAATTTCCTTCCAGGCATTTTCTCTCATAATTTTATTTTTGTGATTTTTATTTGCCAAATCGTACAAATGAGAGTATTTTTGTACTTCTATTATTAATCTCTTGTCATTATTGGCCATATTTATATAGAATTTGTATTAAAAGTGTTCGCAAAAAAGAATGATCAAAAATATCTCAAACAAATATTGCGCTAAAACGATCATAAAAATTCCAATTCGGTTATAAAAGCATTTTCATCTGTGATTGGTTAAGAGTGCGTCATGTGACTAAGCTATGCACGCTCAGACGCCTGAAGTTAACATTTTTAAGTTAAAAAGTTGCGATCACAACTTTTTCGACTGCCGGAGATGAAGTCTCTGATTGGCTAGACGCTCAACGCTTCACGCTGACTGCCTTGGTGTGAATGCAGCTTAACTGAACGAGTAAGAAAATGTTAGCTTATACAACGGTTTTTTGTATGAATTTATAGAAGACATCATTAGTATATCTATTATAATATGGACAGGGAGTGCTCGGGGCTTATTGGGGGGTTGTCCCTTCCCTGAATTCGTTACTGAATTTGAATAATAATTTTTCCTCCATCAAGCCATTTGTGATGATTTCAAAGTAAATCCAAGAAACAGGCAAACGATTGAGTAGGAAAAATACTTCTCAACTCTTTCACATAGTGTTGTATAGATTGTACTGTGCCTAAACTATAGATTGGTTTTATAAGTACAATTACTTATTTTTGTGAATATATCAATATTATTTTACTATATTTAGAAACTTCTCAAAATTTCGTAAGATAAATAAACAAAGTGCACTTTTGAAAATATCAATCTGCTGCAATATCCTTGAGATATTTAGGTGTTTATTTTTTTGCCTTCCACACTAGGTATGTATTACAAATGGCCGAAAAATAATAAAGATCGTTTTTTAAAAGTTTAAATAAATCACTTGAGTTTTATTTTCTAATTTTTAGAAGTGTTTGTTGTGTTTTAAATGCATCATTTTTTGATAAATTTGTCTTTAAAGCAATGATTGATACCTGTATCTTGCAAAATTTTTATGTTCGATAGATGCCATGCTGTAAGGAACATATTTCGATGTATTTATGCGTATTGTTTTTAAATTTTAGAATTTAAAGATAAAAATGGCTTTCCTGTCTTTATTTACTTATTATTTTTATGTTATTTATTTAATTGTCGTAATTAGTCCAATAGAATGTTTTGATATAAAATTATTTTGTGTATAAATCCTAAAAGGCGTTATGATGGATGACTAAACCGAGAAACAACTATATGATTTTTCTAAACTAATTGCTAAAAATTTTTTCGTTTTAGATGGGAATCCATTAAAGAAAGATTACAATTTCTAATAGTTACATGGTGAGTTAAAAATTCCATTGATGCTTGAAAGTTTTAGTTTTAAAGTGCATATTAATTCAAATTTGGTAGCAATTCCTTTTTTTATATGAATTATTTTGTTTGGTTTTGAAGTTATGAATTTGTGTTATATGTTCTAATTATTTAGTAATGAATGTACACATATTTTATGGGTTAGTGCATAATTTCTGTAAGGGTTTAATTTTCTTTTTAATGTTTTGCAAATCTTAGTGGCATTTCTAAGATATGCAAAAATAATAAATTTTTATATATATTTTTATATAAAGTTGGTGATAAATAAAATTCTAGAATCATTGAAATTGATAATTAGATCACTATAAAGTCAATGTGTGCCAAGTTAATTTACCTGTTCAGGACTATGATCACTTCATGAAACATGTTATCATATTTAGACTGCCTTTAGCCCGTTCTGAGGTCCGTGATCACACCAATGTGATCTTAATTTGGAAATTATGGGATTTAGAATGATTATAAAATATACTTTTTGGTGTATAATACAATCATGGTTTTATATGAATTTTTAAATGAAGTTATTCATAACAGGAAAAATCCCCTGGTCCTGAGGGAGTTAAATACATTCAAACTGAATTTATTGGTTGACTATTGGAAATTTTTCTGTACTTTTGTATTAACTGATGGCATTGGTGACCTTTAATGAATTTCAATTTGTGTGATTAAATTCATTACTTAATTTTGCATCTCAGAAATGGTATAAATTGTACCATAAAAATCAATAAATTAACGAGAATAGTGGTAGTTTTATTCAATTTATTTATTGTGATAATTCCATATCTATAGCTGCAAGCACATTTAATTTTAGAATCCAGTTGTATGAGTGAAATGTATCCCATCATACTTTTCTACAATTTTTGAAATCAAGATTGAGATTGCATCACAGTCTGCAAGTTAAGGTTAGCCAACTTTCATCTATATTTACTCTTGTTAATCTTCATGCGAGAAAATTCTGCTAACGAATATATGTTTATCCATTTTTGAGAACATTTTTTGTCTATTTGGTTTTCTCTGAGTCTTGACGGGTCATAAAAAAATACTGTGCAGGATGCAATTTGCCTACCCTTGCCATAAAGTATAGTTGGCCTACAATAGGATTGATTTTTGTTAGCAGACGCTAGTCATTTCACCAATGCTCATGGTGATTGGAATTATACTCGTCCCCTATTTCGTTTACTGCTTGGTCCCCCCCCCCCCAGATAAACTTCATAATATCCATTTTTTTTCTTTCATTAATTTCAAGGACATATTTCTCTTGGAGGTCATTATTCCAATTTATTTTTGTTGTATCTTTCATTCTTGTTTGCTTTTGGTGGAATTTTAACTAAGTAAGTTTGCTCACTTGTAGTAATTAAAACCTAAAGGCATTATGTGCTATGCAGTTTCCTTTAAATTTGCTTTCTAGATTCAACTGGTAAATTTTTGGCATGTACAGGTATTGGGCTGTTTTTAAGTAACTTATTTTAATTTAAAAGTGTGTTCTTGATTTTCTGGTAGCATATCATATTTCTGAAAATAGTTGAGTTGGTTTATTTTGAGATAAGTTCCAACAGTTCATACGGATACATGTTAAGTAAAATTTACTTTTATGTAAACACATAACTGTGTGTTGAACTAGTGTCTTATATGTTATCAAATTTAAATATGCACTTAAATATTTAAAATAAAATCTTTGCCAATTAATCATGAGCATACAGTAAATATTTGGGGATTAATTTCTGGCATGCTGTTAATATAAAAGTGGGAGCGTAGCTACTGTTGTATCAGCAGTATCAATGACATGGGGCCCCCATTCTTCAGGGACCCCAAAATGTGCAAGCAAAATATCGTAAAATGTTAAAGGACCCCCATAAAGAGTCCCAACGAATTTTCATACAGGGCCCACTTCAGAACTGGCTATGCAAGTATATAAAAGTATCAATATTTTGTGCAGTTGATGTTTTTATTAAGGTAGGTTTTTTATTTAAAAAATCTTAATATATTTACATTTCAAATTCTTTTTAATAAACAGTCTTGCTCCCATCTTTTGTAATGTAATTTTATATTAAATTTTCTTTTACCTATTTTGTATATTTAAAAGAAAAGAGAATGAAATAAAATCAAAATTATTACAGTTTTTTGATATGATAAATACTTAATTCAATCAAATTATTTTTAATTTACTCTTGAAAACTCACTTTAAAAAAGTATGTTTTGGATTATCCCCTGATGAACTTTCTGCATTACACCTTGGGAGAGAAAGTAATGTAATGAAGGCTTATAGGTTATATATTATATATACTTTAAAAGAAAATAAGTGAGAAGTGTATTATATTGTATTTCATATTAAAAAAATCAACTTTACTATACTTTTTTAAAAATTAAATTTTTATCTACTTTTGCATGCTTATATTTTTAAAGTATGTTTATATACAAAGTATGTTTACAAACACTATATTTTATAAGAATTTTGTTAACCGTTTTGCTTCAGAAGGAGAGATAGCCGAAAGAGTGTAAATAAGTTACAGCGCAAATAAAGATATATTGTTAAAAAAATAAAATCTTAATTGAAAATCTCTCTTAAGTACAGTAGAGTTCTGAAAATTTGGCACTCAAATAACCCAGGGGTTCGTATAACTCGACCACATCCCCGCAGGCTGAAAAATGACGTTGAACAAGGGTTCCAAAATGATACCAAGCAAGACATTATGTCCTATGTATTGCTACTGTCACAGTTAATGAAAAAATTCTAGAAAAGGATGAAGACATGTTGAAAAGACACTGTTCAAAGTCCTAAAATATCTCATAGTAAGGGATTAAAAGCTGTCAAAACCATCCTTCAATGTTTTGAACTATAAGGAGCATCGGTAAGGGATATACTGTTCCTTCGTCGTCTTCTTAATGAAGCAGCAAAATGCAGAGTGCAGTTTGGAACACAAGACATTACACATTTCTTTAAAAAAAAGTAGCCAGTTTTTGAAAAGTGAGTCACTTAATTTTCATTCTAGAAAGTTTTATGCCTTCATAAAGTATTTTTCTGAGGTGTGTAATCAGGACTATGTATACTATGTATTCATTAACTTTCATTTAGTAAATGCTCTGTTCCTTCATAAAATACATACTTTTCCCTTGTTTATATTTGGGCCATTTATTTTCTGCTGTATTCACTAGTGAACAATACATACAAATACTGTACAATATTTCCTGAGGAAACAGTTGTGCTTATTCTGTTTTTTTAATCCCATTCTCGATAATGTGTAATTTTCCCGAAATCAGCCATTCTTCAGTCCACATTAGGCCGAGTTTTTGGGACTCTACTGTGTGTGTATATTGTGATATAAAAAGTTCATCTTAATTTTATAGTGAAAATTGTCAACTATCTAATTTACAATATATATATATATATATTTACTTTCTCAGTTTCTTTCTATTTTAAATAAGGATTTAATTCCAAAATATTCTTGCCATAATGAGAGTTAGCAATGATGACTAAAACTTTTATTATTTGTATTGATAAATGTTTGTTACATTTATAGGATAATGTTACCACTATTTTGATGTATACATCTTTATAAACATTTAAGGATTATGTTCTCTGATCAAACATATTGTCAAACTTTTGTTACTCAATTAAAATAAATGAAATTTTTTAATGTTAGTTGTGGAAAAGAAAAACAATTCTTGTGGAAAAACTTTTATCACCTCAATGAGTAATTATTTTCTTTGACTGGCTCAACTGTAATTTAAAGGGTTGACAAGCAAAATAAATTTTAATGTTTAAAAAGAGTATCTTTATATTATATAAAATTGTTTAGAAACATATGCATTGTATCAATTTCATTTTGCTAATATAGAATATTTGTTTATTACTGGTTTTAGCCACAAAATATACAATTTTTTTTAAGTTCATTAAATTTTACTAATCTTGGTTTCATTGTTTTAGATTATTATTTAATTGTACTGTTGCATTTGTGTTTTAACTTAATTCATGACAGGAAATTTGAAACTTAGAAATGTTATTTTTTAAAAATTATATTTTAATTTTTTATAAAATAAAATCTATTATTTAATCTTGCTGCAGTAAAATGAACTTTTAGTTATTTTTTCTTAAAAACAGTATTTGAAGGAAGCAAATTTATTTTAAAGTGAATTTTGGGTTTGTGAAGATATCAAGATCTTTTGTTCTGTGCCATGTTCTGCAATTTCTTTTTAAGAAAATTCCATTTTATGTATATTCTGATTTTACTAAAATTAGTTATTTAATACTTTCTTGCTGGTAATGAATAAGTTCTTTTTGGTTTCTAATCCTATATTATATTACAGGTAACTTTAATTTTTAAAATCTTGATCTATTTTGTTAGGGTTTCCTAATTTATTTTTAAGCATTCGAAAGATCTCTCATATTTTCATCTAACACCAAAGTTTTTAATTTTTGTGCAAGATTAATTTAATTAACCCCTTAACTGCCAATTAAAAGTTATGGGATCCGCTCCCTGGTGCCACCGTTTTTCACATAGGCACATGTATGTGTTGTACTTGGGAGGAAAAGAAAAAGCACAGATATGCAAATTTTCCTCTGAAATAAATAAATCTTTTGCAAACACTATCAAAGTCATTTTATTGCATTCTGAAACTCTTGGAATAGTTTCAATGATAGCAAGGCTAAGAAAAATTCGTATTTGATAAAGACATATATATAGTATAATAAATTGAAAAAATAACAAGACTAAAATATCAACTAACAAAGCCAGAAGATAGAAACCAGATTTTAAGACACATACCTATAAAAAAAAATGGTGGAAATGTATATTGTACAAGATTTAAATAAACGTATGTATAGCAGGAAACAGAGTTAGAACTTTAAAATGGAAGAAACCAAAAGAGTCAATGGACTAAAATGGAGACCTATTATGATTTCTAAAGCTGTTGCTGAATTAGGACCAGCAAATTAGGGTTAAGTGTACTTTATGGATCCACCTTCCCTGTGCAGCAGAAATTTTCGTCAAAAAAGAAAAAGCAGAGCCATTTTGAATGTTAGGCCTAAAACTAACACACATGTATTTTGCAACAGACAAAAATAAAATAAAATTATGAAAGGAAAGGTTTCTTATAAAGAGATAAATATAAAAATAATTTTGTTAAGGAAAAACTAAGCGAAAACTTAAATGAAAGAATGTTAACCATAAGAGAAAAAGAGCAATCTGTATCTTTGTCAAGCACGCCGCCAAATGACGTGTTAATATTGGAGTGTCAATATATATGTATGCATCTGAGGCATTTAACACACAGATTGAGTAAGATAGATGAATACGCTGGTGGCAGTTAAGTGGTTAATATATTAATGTATATTAGTGCATATTATTATCATGTGTATTAGTAATTTATTTTGTAGATCTGTGGTTTTTATTTTGAATGATTACAAATTGTTAAAAAAATTGGTATTTTTTAATATTGAAATAATATATAAATTTTCATGAAATGTTTGTCTTGTGAATATTAAAACTGCAAACATTTTGCTCTTGTATATAATTTTGTTTTATTTATTTTACTTCAAAAACCATTTATTTTTATTTGCTATCCTGAGATGTTTGAAATTAATTGAAAAATCTCAAGAATTACAAATTTTAATTGATAATATTAAATCTCAGCAATATGGCTGAAACATGTAAATTATTCTCAAAGTGCTTAATTTTTGCTCTCGTATTTTACCGCAAATATTTTCTATCAGAAAATTATTTTATTGAACTTTAAATACAACAAAATTTTAAATATTATTAAATTGCAGTTTCGGTTTAATGGGGAGAAAATTAATTGGATTTTTTTTACTAAATTTGCTCATTCTAATCTCGGATATTTAATGAGTTATAGTATCAATTTAGAATTTTGTCAAATTACAAAGCTTATAGTTGCTATTATTATTTTCCCCCTTTAAATGAAATTAGTAAAGTAAAACTATGCACTTAAAAAAATTTGACTTTTCCCTCTGTAATATGTGTCTTAGTTTTCACATGTCGTTTGTGTTTTAAGTTTGCATTATATGCACAGAAAACGGTAATTTAGTATTTTAGAGATTGTTCCCTTCCCTTTCTTTTCCTTGAAATTTCAGTTCCACATTTTTTCCCTTTTGCTTTTGATCAGCTTTTCCTTTGCATATTTACGAAGGTATACAATTAGGTAAATGTTATTACGAAAGGTGATTTGAACTTTCTGTATCCTACAATGCTATAAAGTTTAATAACAAAAAAAACTTTGCTAGGACATAAAGGAATAACAAGTTTCCACGCATCCGGCCAACTAATAATCCAGTTTGGTAAGGGTTAATCTGTTGCCTTGCTTTGTGTTCTTAGATTGAATATACAGTCAGCGGTTGCTTCCTGGTTTTTTATGCATGCTTACATATCTGTGTGGTGTTGTTTGCACTCTCACTTTTCTTGCTTTTGCAAATTTAACCATTGTGTGCTTGATGTCACTTTCCTTTTGGTTTTTTTAAATGTTTTTTCAAAACTTCTTTTTATAACTTGATTTTTAAAATTCTGCATTGTAGTTCTTTGAATTGAAACTTTTAAATCAAGGCTACTAATGTTCAAGATTTTCATTTCAGAAAAATTTTGTAAGTAATCTGAAATATTGTCTTGAAGTATTGCATATTTGTATCATGCATGCTGTTCCATTGTGTGATGATTTTTTAAAAATATCAATGTTAAATACAAGGCTAATGTTTTTCTATGATAATGCATTGGTGTATTTTACTATAGTGGTGTTTTTAAACATTTTTTCTGAATATGTTGTAAATAATACTCTGTGTTTGTATTATAGAGTTGAATTTTAATGCTAAGAACCTGATGTACAACTTCAAAAATAAAATTTTTTAAATTCCTGAATATTTACCTAATATATATTTTTTTATTCAATGTTATTTTAAACAATTTTGTAATGTTTCCAAACATTGAAAATTTAATGCTTGTGTGGTAGGAAAATTATAGTCATTCATTAAATAATATTAAAGGCTTTCATGTTAAAACTCTTTTTAGAATTAATCTTGCTTAATAATCCAATTTTTTTTTTAAGAACCATATCACAGAAACTTTGAATTATAATTTTGTGTTGAGGGGTTATGAATTTTCATTGTTTGAAAAGAATCTAAGATTTATGAACTAACTATACAAGTAGTTATTCAATTAGAGAATAGAAATGCAAAATATATTACTTTCAAAATAATTAATTTCTGAAACGGATTTGAACATTAAAATGAGCATATTTATTTTGTTCGCTAATGCTTGGCTAGGTCAGCAGCTTTTATTTAACAGATTTCAGGAATGTATTATGATACATAATAGTAAAATGTAATTCATTTGAAAAAGATTTTTTTTTCATTGCTGGGCTGATTGTTTTTGTATTGTGTGAATCAATTTTTAGTTGTAAGATCATCTAATAAATTTTTCCTCCCATTTGAGATTCCTAGAAAAATAAGGCTAACAATATTTTCCTCCTGGAACTATTAATTTATATCATTTTATTTATTTTCATCATTACATAAACTGTATTACATTTCAAAATTTTCATTACTGTTAGAAAAAAAAGATCTGTTCTTAATAATTAATCTGAAAACTATATACTATGAAGCTAATGAGGTCTGATAGCTTATTTTTCATAAATAAGTATTTTAGTAAAAGTTAAGTTTGGTCTTTGTTTAATGAAAGTATTTTTTGTTATATAAGAGTTTAAAAGGAAATACTATATTATGCTTATAGACATCAATATATCTTTTTGTTACAATGTTGTAAACTAGTACAGAAACATTTATATAGTGTATTATTTTGTCCCATTTTAAACTGAGTTATTTCTAATAAGATAAAAATTTTGCTTTGTTAACTAAACAACTTGTTCATAATGCATTCTATGTTGCTGCTTTGGGGAACATGTGATTGCATTAAAATAATTTTCAATCAGTATTTAATACTAATTTACACTAGTTTTGATTTCCCTTTTAATTACATTTTAATACTTTTCTGAAGAATGCTGTAATAGCCACCGTGGCTGTTTTAATTTGGTAAGTAAAAGATTATCTGAAATAATAGAAAATTTAGAGGGGTAGGTTAGAGTGATAGACTAGATATTGTCATGCATGTTTTTTTAAACCACAATGCATTTTTCTTAGGTATCTTTTGTCCTGATTCAAATTTTTCCTAGAATGTATTATTCATTTTCATACTTTTTGGTTTTTCTGGTCACATTTTCTTAGAGAATTTTTTACAAATAATTAGCTTCTGCTTTCAGTATTTTTTCTGGTGTTATTTGCATTTTATTTCCAATTAAGCATGAAACTTTGGAATGTTGGTGTATTGATATATCTTTAAAATACTGTTAAAAGAAAGAAAATTAATCAAATATTTTCAGCAGCTCTACTAAAATGTTTCTTTTTTGATAATCATGTTTTATAGCTAAGAAAATGTGATCAGAGATAACTGCTGAGTATTTATATTTTTGTAAGCTGTTAAGTTGATTGTACTTCTTGTGTGGAAACAAATTTAACCTTTAAAAATTCTAATGAAAAAGCACCAATATTAATTGTTAGAATTGTTTTAATTTTCATGATTAACAATACAGTTACATATCTATTAAAAGACATAAATTAAATGCTGCATTCAATACTATTATCAAATGAAGTTTGTTTTTTGTTATAAATTTTTTAAAAAAAGAATCATATTTATTTAGCATGTTCTCCATATCCCAAATTTTTGTTTGATTATATTTGTCTTCAAATTATTATTTTTGCATATTACATCAAATGTTTTTCTGTAATCTTGTTGATTTGGTGTGAATATATTCTTTTAGTTTCAAAATAATTTTAATGGTTATTTTGTACTAAAAAGCATGTGCTTGAAATTGTTTTAAAAGTACTTATTATAATTATACTAATTTCTAATTCTTGAATGGATTTATGTTTGATTATTTCGAGAGAAAAAATGTTTTTTTAGTTCTTATGCAGTTTATTTTTCTTCACATTGCTGTGTATTTAATTCTTTAAATTTCATACATTTAAAATATAATTTTTGATGTTTATGAAATATATTTAACTTAAAATTTTTATCAATACATATATTACTAAAATTTTGTTTTATTTTTGGATAATAAAATTTAAATTGATTCATGATTTTATTAAAAGTTTTTTACAATTTGGTTTAACCTAAACAGCTCAAAATATTTCATCAAAATTTTATTGTTGTATTTCCGAGTAGAATTTAAATCATCAGAATTCTGATATAATTTTGGATTAAGCTGTTGATGTTTAGGAACAAGTTTGATTAGCTTATATGCAGATCCATATATGTTCTAGACATCTGAGCTTCTCTTATTATTGCTAGTTTTGAGTTGCAGGAAAGAAACTACTTTATTCAGCTTATACTCTATATTATATTCTAGAATTTGTATATAATGGATATCTTGTAATTTCTCATACAAAATTCCATTCTTCATTACCTTTCTCTATAATTTGACGATTTCCTCTAGCTTTCAGTATTTTTTGAAACAAAGAAAAACCCAATCACATAATATTCAAAAAGAGTAAATTAAATGAAAATCTTCATATACAATTTTTAACTCAAATTTACTGTCATTTTGAGAGGTAATCTCTTTCTCATCATGAAATAAAGCTAATTATTTTGTGTATTAAGCTGTGACAACTGCCATATTGAATTTCATAGCTTTGGTAATTTTCATGAATCTACAGTAGTTCACGATAAGGAGGTCTTGCCAATCCCATTAACTATGTAGCTTATGATTTTTATTTTTTAGTCTTGGAAACAATTTAAATCTTTCAGAAAATTTTTTTAGATCTCTTATAGTTATTTGGTTATGGCATAAAATTTATATTTCATTGCTTAGTTTTTAGTTGTTCAAAAATAGCCTTAAATCTTTTTTTTTTCTTTCTGTAAATAGAAAAGAGTATATGCTTGCATAGGTGGCTTATGTTGCTATGTGTATGACAAGTATATTTTTACCTCTTTTAACAGTCGAGTAAAAATTTTTTAGTTGGGAATGTTTCTACAGCATATAAATGACATTTTATATGCTGCTCATCTTTTCTTAAAGAAGTTTTCTGTTATAGTTATATACTAATCACACCTTTGCACTAAAAAAGTTTGCAACTTTTTATCCCAATACTCTATTAATTTTAACAATAACAAAAAAAACCCTATACTTTAATGATTCGTGAAAGTAAAAAAAAAAATATGGATATATTAAAATGAATGACAGTTGTGTAACACAATATTTGTTGCATCATTTAATTTATAAATTTCTCCCCAAAACTAATTTTTGATATTTAATTTCCAAAAACAATGATTACATTTTATTAAAAATACTAATATATTTTATACTTTAAGTAACTAGATGTCTTTTGAAGTTTATTATAAGTGCAGGTATTTATATATGTAATATATATGCTTCCTCCTATACTTAATTTTCAAATGTGCAATATATAATTAATGTTTTAAATGGATAATTCATTTTGTCAAAAAGTCTGTTATTTCTTTGTTTTGTGTTATGTGGAATTTGAATATTTTTGATTTATAGAAAACCAGAGTTTTAAATTTTAAAGTATAATTATATATATCAGAAGCATATTTTTATTACGATTTTAAAAAATTCACAGAAAGAATAAGTTTTCTCATCAAGTATTAGTTTGAATTCATTTTTATATTCTGAGTATTTCATTGAAATTTTTTTGCATTTATTTTTATAATGTATTTTTGGAATATAATTGCAGCATTTACAAATTTTTAAGTATAAGTACTGTTATGTGCATTTATGGTTTTTGTGTTATTATTTTTCTTGTTGAAGCATGAATAATTTTTCACTATTCAGAGTAGCTTTTGCCTGCATTTTATTTATGTACCTGTTTTATGATTGCTTGTACTTTATTAACAGGGAGAATTTTTATCAGTAGTCATTTTGCACATTGGCTAAGTAGTAATTTAGGGTATGTCAAATTGAATTTTTTTTTTTTCCTCCTCAAACTTTGTGTAACTAATTTTCTTTTTCATTTCTAACCCTTGTATATGTGTTTGAGATTTAAAACAAATGCGTGTATTTCATTTTCTTTTAGGCTGTTATCATCATTGTGAAGTAAATTTTTTTGTATTCTGGACATTAATATCTTAATTATATTTTTGGGGGTGTTAAACTTCTGTTGAGTGGTATTACTATGAAAAACTTGAACTTTATTGGCATATGTGCTGAAATTCTAAATGTGTTAGTCTTTAATTAGGAATTTATACTTTAGTCTAAAAATAATTTGTTTGTACAGCTTTGAAGCCTTATTTGTGGTTTAGTTTTCAGAAGCATACTTTTCTGTAGACCAATTAACAGTTTAAACTGTTATTTTTCTCAATTTTTTTTTCTTTTTTTGCAATCGAATGGTCTGTGGTTGCTTTTTTGAGAATTTTGGTCAAAAATATTAATTTTATTCTAGAAATATTTTTATTCTTTAAAATTTATCTTAAATAAAAATGTTTTTTTTAACATCATACTTTGTTATGTAAGTGACTAATACTAAAATGTTATGGTAGTGTCTTGGGTATTATATGTAACAATATTAAAATTATTGCATGCAATTACCATGAATTTAAAATGCAGTGTATTGATAGACTAAAAAGAGAAGAATCTCTAAAATCAAATTATTTTATTTCAAATACTGACCTTTAAAATTGTTTTATGTTGTAAAATTGTTAACAGAATGCATGAAATTAAAAGGAAAAAAATTATAAAAATTGTTAATTTTCTTTTATTAATTGAAAAATGTTTTCTAAAAAAGATAGTTTGACACCCCTTTATTACTGTGTTTACTATTTATTTTCTAAGTTTTTTCGTTAAGTTTTGTGGATTTTCTTGTAATATTTCCCTTTTCTATCCATTTTCTTGTTTATGCACTTATCTTAAATGTTAAAAATATCTTTTTGATGTATTTGTTTATTTCTATTATTTTAAAATTGTATAATTTAAAACATTTTTATCTATATAAATTTAAGAACAAAAAATTTATTCTTTTTTCTCACTTTTATATTTACTTCTTTTCTTCATATTCAAGCACATTCAGATGCATTTTTTGACAGTTTTTAAGTGACTGTTATCTTTCAGTTTTTTCCAGTGAAATTTATTAAAACTGTGCCGAAGATGTCGTTTCCTCCTGGTCCTCCATTACCTATACCTGGCATTCCTCCAATGCCACCTATGATGCCGCCACCTTATGCTGTACCTCCAATGGGTTAGTTTTTCTATCTAATATTTATAACTTAATAATTTAAATGTTGTAATTCCTAATCGGTACACATTTTTAAACTTCGTATTTACTGATCTTTTATCTTGTGTCTTACCCTCTTTAAAGTATTTTCTAAATAGGTTTGTGGGTTTTAAAAAAACTTAAGTTTCTCTTTTTTTTATACTTAGTTAACTGTTACTGAAAATTTTTTAATTTCTCTTTATGTGTACATATTTGGTGCTAGAATTAGTAATAAAATTAATTTTTAAAAAAACCCTAAAAATCTTTTATGTTGCAACATAATTTATTTTTAACTCCATCTGGTACTATATGCCATTTCTACTTCTATGAGTTTATACATAGGTTAAATTTAGTTTTATGCTTACTATTTTTTGTATCTTTAGCAATTGATTTTAGTAACCAATTATTAAATTTTAATTTTCCAAATTTTAAAACAATTTGTCAGATTTCTGCAAAGTTAAGGAAAGGTTTTAAAAGACCAAGAAACAAGTTATTTTTAATTCCTTTGGAATGTTTTTTAAGTGCATAATGATGAATCCATGTAACTGAAATAACTTGTTTTAAGTATGTAGAAAGAATTGTTTTGCTATCCAAATAATTTTTTTTAAAAACATTGTTTATTGAAGGGGATCTTAATATAGCTTCACCAGATTTGTCCTAGGCCTTAAAAAAGAGAGAGAGACAAATGCTGCAGTGTTTGGGTTTTTTTTAAGGTTGAATTATCTGTTTTGAACAACATAATTTTATCCAATAAAGAATGAAATTTTTGAAAAATGGTTTGACTCAAGAAATACAAGCTTTTCATCATAAAATAAAAATTTTGAACATGGGGGAAAATTATCACTCTGTACTTGATGGACATCTTCATAAAATTAAAAAAAAATCTTTCTGAGTAATATTTTTGGGTTGAAAAAGAAAGAGTGGATAATTCTTCATAGCACTTTGTATTTTTGTCTCAATTTGAAATTTAAAAAAATTAACTATTGAATTCCTTTTGTGTTCATTTGACTTTTTAAGAAGAATTGTATACTTTTTCCAAAGTCTGAAATAATATACATATATGAAATGATCTGAGTGGAATGATTTCTTGGATTTAATTAGTGATAATTTCTTCTAGAATGGATGTAATAATCTTGTGTTGACAGAATAGATGAAATTGGTTACTATTAATCCACAATTATTTTCAGTAGGAGAACATTTCAAATAATAAGCAAACATACACACACACAATACAAGATGATTTACACAAAAGAAAGGTTACATTATATATACAAGCAATGTCTGACAAATTTTATCTGAAACAGGGTTTAATATACAAAACTGTAACTGGACCTCGCTCGACATCTGTGAACTTGTGATTGATCATATGATGTGGCTTCCATAATAAGTACTCGAAATTTGTTGACTAGACAATTTTCAATTTTTTATAAGTTAAATTTAACTCTTGTTTAGGTGGGTAGTTAACAATTATTTATTTGCATGGAGTCCTGAAGGGTCAGGACTATTGCGAATAAAAAGAAAACACTCCAGATAAAATTAATGGGATATTACATGTGTATATATATACAGTACAATGTTGTTTTTTATCCGGAGTGTCAAATATCTGAACCAATGTCCGGATACATTTTCGAACAGTGCATTGCTCAACATTTGTTTCCTGTAAGGTCAAAAGTGACGAGAAAACCCAAGGTGAGGGATATTTGGGGAATTTCTGTTGTTTGGATTTGGTAAACATCTGTGCCGAATATTAGGTCAGTTTGTTTCCAAGTGAAGAGGTGTATACATGCTCTTTTGTTGAGTTTTGTTGATGCAGAAACCTGGATGGCATACAATGCAGAAGACTGTGAATTTCAAATGCTAAAAATGACGAGATAGTGACTTCTGTGCAAGAAGAATCCGACCCTGTCGACGATGAAACAGATGAAGACGAGGACAACAACAACTACCAATAAAGTAGCAAGAGTCCATCAAATGCTGCGCGATATCTGCATTAGAGACAGCTATGGAGTGGTATGAACAACAATCAGAGTGCTGTCCTACTCAACTACTGCTACTCAAGAGAATCAGAGACCTTGCAGTAAAAAAAACGAAGGCGTGTACAATGGTACAGCGAAAAATAAGTTATTGTTTTCCACAATCAAGGTAAAATTGCGACATTTTGCACCTATTTTGCTCTCTCTTCTAGCACGTTTCCCGCATGAGATGATTTCAATATTTGTATAGTGTCCAGTATTATATACTGCATGGATCGCATTCGGTTTTTTGTTATCCGAACAATCACTTATCTGAACGGTGTCCGGTCACAATTGATTCGTATAAACGACGCTCTACTGTATATATATATTATACTAGCTTTTACCCGTGGCTCCGCTCGCGTTGATGTCTTTAAATAACTGTCAAAGTCGTAATTATTATCATTAGAAAGTAAATAATATAATATGGTAATTTTTTTTATTGCTTGACTGGAACCAATAAAATTTAAAAATTCTAAAATTGAGCTTAGTTTAAAAAAACTGAAAATGCAATTTATTATAATAATAATTAACAACAAAAATTCAACAACTTAAACTATTAATATATTTAAAAATCGAAACTATCTACGTTTAATATATAATTCCTCTTTAAAAGAGCTCAAAACAGAATATTATTCTAAGATGCTACTGTATACCATATTATATGTTCTTATGTCAGTTGCAAATATGTAAAGATTTGGGCATTGGGCACACCGATCAGGCTACATATAGTTGGCCATGGCAAAAACATTGCTTTTCCAAATGCACCCCTTCTACCTGAAATGTTAGCTATGTTAAAATCAACATTAAAACTGGAAATTGAATTCGTTTCAATTGAAACGGTAGGTCAGTGGGGATACTTGGAATTCAAGGTATGATAACACTATCCCTTTTCATGACATATGTTCAAATATTAGGACCAAGTATATTCTGTATCAGTTTTGTGATCCAAAGCCTCGTTCTTTAACATAGTCGAGGAGCATCGAGATTTTGCGTAACTGGTACATTTAGTTTTAATTGAAGTTTATGTGAGGGTACACCTGAAAGTTCAAGTGAATTTAAGAATCCGGGGGATATGAAGTACTTTTTTTTATCCATGATTGTATTAATTGATAAATATTTCTTCATCCCCCCTCTCCCCCGCACGTCGTTTAAATTTTCAATGTTGATTTTATGGACAATGTCATTGTTAGGCGCCAATATTGATCTTGCTCGCAACCACTGATCCCAAAATTAAATTTTGTTGCAAGCCCAGGTAAATTTGAGCAATAATATTTTCATCATTTTCTTCTACATTACAAAATTCTCTGAAAGTAAAATATAACCTCCAGCATTTGCGTCCAAATATCCATAACCGATTTTCAATTGCGTCTCTGCATAATGTTCCGAATCTATGTCATTATGATGATGCACTCTCATATTCGTTTTCAGATTAAATTGTTCAACTTTTGCCCATAAGCTTGAATTCACCAGCCAATATATAATAAAGCTACCATTCCTCCTATAATATCTGTACTATCACGTAAATCCTGAAGAGTCCGATTATAAACGCTTCTATAGCTTTCTTGTGAGACATCGTACTTTCAGCGCACACTAAAAGTTTACATTGGGGAAAGCGTCCTGCCTTGAGAGCTATTTTTTCTAAAATTTCAGATGAGTGAATCTTCAAATGCAAGATTAAGGGATAATTTTAAAACTAAAACCTTTTTCCGGTTCCTCCAGGGGCGTCGAGAAAAAAGAGTGCACTACTGCCAGATTCTGTTTTACGTAACACTTGTTGGAAAACGTGACTTTGTTTTGGAGTTAATTGAGGGATACATTCTGTTACTTGATGTTGCAATGCTATAGAATCATAGTTTAATTCTCAAGCAAATTCATTATCCAAGCTATTTCCGTCGACACGTCTAGGACTAATCATTCGAAAATCATGTAGCTTCTTCCCAACCATTATGAAAACCTTTATTGCGTTTCATTGTAGATGTGTTCATTGAAAGGCATATTTGGTATAAAAAAATCTTCTTTGGTAAAATATCTTCCGCCATGTAGTCTTTGTACTTATTCCAAAATTTAAAGTAATAAATACTTTCAAAACTAATAAAAACTAATAAAGTAATCAAAACTTTTTATAAAACTGTCAATTAATATTACCATAGAATTTTCAATATCACGCACGCACAATTCGTTAAAACTTTATTTCGTTTACCTCTTTAAAAAGTAGGAGAAAATTTGCATTAAAATATTTGCGATTGTCGGAATAGAGAACTTCTCAGCCAACTTGACGATATTTCTCAAAGTTTGAGTTTGACATTTAACAAACGTAACGTAATACACGTTTGACATTTGATAAAAAAACATTTAAAAAATTGCTTTTTGGAAAGATGCTAAATTACACTAAGTTTCAGTTATTTGTTACAAATGTGAGAAAATGTTTATTAAAATTTCCATTATTGACCAAATGCATAATTTTGCGCCAATTTGGCGGGGAGTAAGCAACGTCAACGTTTTACCCGCATAGCTCCCGTTCCCGTAGGAATATGGAGATAAAATATATCTTATGTTACTCCCTGATAAAATAGCTTTCCATTGGTGAAAGAATTTTTAAAATCGGACCAGAAGTTCCCGAGATTAGCCAAAACAAACAGACAGACAAAAATTTTAAAAATTGATTTTTTTATATAAGTACCGTATATACTTTTAAATACATTTAGTAAAAAGCTGCTAATTTGAAATTACAAACAGACATTTCAATTTTATTTATTTGTATAGATTGATAAATGTATGTGTGCTATAAATTATTGACTGTTAGAAGTGTAAAAAGCTTATCTTAGTTTTTTTTTATTTTAGCATTTAGATTTAATATTAGCTAAATAGGATTTTTATGACTGGACCAGTGAAAATGTTCATATTGAAGTGTTTGACTGCATTTATATTTCTTATATAATTCTTTCATTCTAATTTAAAAATCAGGTACTAGTTCCATTATAATAATTTCTGCTAAATAAAGTGTACCTTCTCATTTATCATGTAGTGGATGAGGTAAAATGTATTTTAAAGTGAAATGTCAGTATTTTTTAATGTATATTTTTTATTAAAATTTTTAATTTTTGTATTATTTTTTAAGAACCTAATTCATTTCTGTTTGTTTTTGCTAGGAGGTATGATTCCTATGACTGTAGGCATGATGCCAGGACCAGTAAGTGACATTTTTTTTATGAGCATACGTTATGACTAAGTTATTAGAGTAGTTTCATTCACTGCATACCAATAGCTAGTGTAATCTTTCTTATTCACTAAAATTAAAGTAATCTTTTTATATTTATCATAGAAAATATTGAATTTCTAAAAATGTAAGGTTTCTATTGTTTAAAAATAAATATTCTATTTTCCTACCAAATAATCGTCACAGTAATTTTGTTTGATTTACAATGTGTTTTTTAATTTTTGAATAATTTTATAGGATAGTTACATCAAGCATTTTATTTATTTGTAATTATGTTACAATAAGAAGAAAAATTACTTATATTACTTGTTCATATTATATGTACCTTTATGGTAATATATACAGTAATGCTCTTTTTTTTTTTTAGATGATGGCTCCTGTAGCAATGACCATGCCAACTCCAATTCCAATGCATCAGCATCATCAGTTAAAAATGAAAAAGCTCAATACTCATACAACATTTAAAAAACAAGAAGTATGTTTTTGTTTGTCCGATATTTTTAATGATTTTATTGTATGATATATTTATTTATAAGCGTAGTTAATTTCTTATTTATGCACACATTTTTTTTGTTTGAAATTTTTTTATATATTGTGAGTGTAATAATTTTAAGGGTTTATTATTATTATTAATGAAAAATGTTTGCATTTACTATTTTTTTTCCATTGCTATATTAATAACCTGTAACATTAGAAAAAAACTTTTTTTAATAAGTATTTTGTAGTGATATAGTAAATATTTTGTATTTATGTACCATATTGGCATATTTCTTATTAAAACACGACACATAATTTGTTATGCACATAGTTTTTAAATTGCTTCCAATATCTTTAATATCTTTTTGAACTGTATGGAATTAAGTGTCTTAAAAGTTCTTGTACAGATGCTTTTTAAATTAATTCTTGAACAGTAATGAACTTTAAAACTTTTCTAATGCTAATGGAGATAAGAACTTGTAACATAACAGGGGGGGGGGAGTTGACATTATATTTATGTTCCAAATATGCTCTTCTTTCTTAGAGGCAAAGTTTAACTTGTTTCAGTATATTCTAAGAAATAGGTTTGAAAATGTCGGAGGGGACCCTCTTGTATTTAGTGAGTATTGGCAATTATCATCTATTACTTGGAGATTCTCTTCATAAACTTCTTGTAATTATTCCTAAAGAAAAAAGACAGGGATGCTCAGATCGAGTTGGAATGAAGTAACCAAAGATTTCTTAATATGACACCAAAAAACTCTTGGATCATATGCAGGGTTTCATTATAAGTATTCTAATCCTGGGTTTTGCCTTTCACCAGATCTGTGTCTCTCAAAATTCCTTAGCAAATATATCTTTAAATATCACTGATTATCTTGTCTGAAAAAGTATCGCTGATATACTACATCTTCACTTAATATTGCTTCTGGATATGTATGTTACCAAAATTCTTTACATTTCTCATATGATTTAGAATCAAAAATTTTAAGCAGTGCAAAATGCTCAAAATGTATGATGCGTTCATTTTGTCTGGAACAAAACACTGTTCTTTTTCTTTTCTTGTAACACAACATGAGGATGAGAAAAATAAAAGAAATAGAAATGATAAAATTATAATCCAATTAAATTCAAAAATTGAGAAAAAACAGATTTTTTTTCCAGTTGGAAGTGTAGGAATTCATAAAATGTTTTGTTCTCCTTCAGTAAGGAATTCAAAATAATGATGTAAAAAAAATATATCTTTTTATGGTTTATGAAGAAATTTAAAATTTAGATGTTTTTATTTAAACAACTGATAAATAACTGTACTGTTTCTTACACATCTCACCAAACTTAATGTAACTGAGTGTGCCATATTTTTCCATGCTTCTTTCCCTAGATGAAACTTACCCCTGCACCGGGGGCATTCTAACTGTAAACAGAAAACACATTGCACGATTGCAAGGTCTTTGTCTTCACAAAAAGACTTTCACAATTTAGACTTTTAAGTTCTACTTATTTGCAGCACCTTCAAAGGTGTGATTTACATCTATTTACTCCTGCAAATTTACTGTTTGAAATTAAATGTAAATTAACTGTCAATATTTCTGTAATATAAAAATCTGTATTTTCTCCATCTCCGGCTGTTTCTCAAACACAAGCTAAGACAACATGTATTATACTTATTTATATTAATATAAACAAAATATTCTGTCTCTTATTTTGGATGCATAAAATATTAATTTTGAAGAGATATTTAAAAAGATGTTTTCTTTTATTTATGAGCATTGAACAAAATTATTAAAACCTTAATGTTTTTTTTTTTTAAATAATTGCAGTGTTTAATATTTTTAATAAACATTTAAAAAGTTATTAAACTTTTGAGTTGTTATTGATTGAAATTTTCAGTGTATGAGATTCCAATATATATTCATCTAATATGATTTTAAAAATTTGATTATTTTATTTTATTGTGACAAAAAAATTGTGGTATATTACGATAAATGAAATATTGTTACTGAATGCCATGGAATATATAAAAATATTATTCTCTTATGTTTTTCTTTCCGTTCATTTAGAATAATATTGAACACCAAGAGTCTCCCAAAGGTCCTCCAGTTACAGTTTTTGTTGGAAATATTACAGATAGAGCACCTGACAACCTTGTTCGTCAAATATTACAAGTATGTTTTTCAATCTATTTTTAAATTTTTATTTAAGCATAGTTTGAGAAACTATTTGACATTTTTTTTTTTTCTGTTTTAGAGATGTGGTATAGTTTTAAATTGGAAACGTGTCCAGGGCGCAAATGGAAAATTACAAGGTTAGTAGATTCTAAATTAACAACAAATTATACACTTACTTTTTAATAAATTAATACATAGTATAAACAATTTTTAATTTGAAAATAACTCTGATGAACTTTTTTTACAAAAAATTCTAAGAGTTAAGTTATCTGAAGATTAAATGTTATCCTAAGTGTTCAAAATTATATTCAATATTTCTTTTAATTTGTTTTTATCACCAACTTAGTTAAAGGTTAAAAATTTCTGTGCATTTATTGTATTTTTATAATAATCTGATATATGCTTATATTATGTTAAAGTTCAGATTTTATTATTTAATTGCACTATTTTTTTCTTTTTATTGTAGCTTTTGGATTTTGTGAATATGGTGATCCTGAATCAGCTCTTAGGGCTATGAGGCTTTTACATGATTATGAAATAGGTGATAAAAAACTTGTGGTACGTAAATATTTTTACATTTCTTTCTTTCGGATGAATGCCCACATGTATTTCATTGCCTTTTGAATATACCTCAGGGTTTTTTTTGTTTTTTTTTAAAAAGGGGGGAAATTAGTACAGTATTCATTTTTAATTTTAAAAATTACTCTTCCTTTTAGTCCATTGATATACGCAAATTCAGGAGAAGGTTGGCATCTGAAAACTATGCTTAACCTAAAATCTTAGTTCTTAAGAGTTTGCTGATATATTACTGTGGCCATTTTCAACCAAAACTGTCTTGTTATATTTCTACTTATTGTTGGATTTTAAATTGGATTTATTTTGAAAAACAATTTGTTAGGTGTACTGTATGATTTAGAACTTTTGGCCTGATGATCCACCCAGCTCTCTGAATTATTATCAAGAAGACAACTTGTTCCCTATATGAATAGGGCTGAAGGCAAAACATTTTGGTTATTTAATGGCATTGTTAAAGCTATTAGTTTTTTATGTATAGCTAGCTGCAAGTACCCGACTTTGCCCGGGTTTAAAATAAGGTTTTCTGTAGATGCTTTCATAACTGTTTATTTGCATGCAATAAAAGGGTACATTTATCTTAAAGCAATGTGATAGACAATATTTCTGGCAGTTTAATGAATACTGGTTGCGTGTGTGTGTGGTGTTATCAAATAATGATAATCATAATAATAATAATATTCTGGAGTCCTAGAATGTCTTTTCCTGGATTTATTGGTAACAATAACTTTCAACAATAAACTTAACAATCTTTAACAAATTAAACCATTACATTAATTAGACTGAAACTAAAGAGAATTCTAGTATTCAAGATAAAAGACCTAGTAAACAATGGCAATCTAGTATGCCGAAGCCAAAAAAATACGAGAAAACATCAGCACATCTAGTTATACTGAAGCCAAGTTCAAGGTTTCAACTGAGACAAAATCCGTTACATATGGTTTCTATCGAGATAGACCACATGGGTTCTGAGCGGGGTTTCAACTGAGCTCCACCTACTCAGACCACCCGGTCCCTAATTTACAACATCCTGCCCCCGGATGAACCAGTGGGTTCATAAAAAATGTTCATGTATTCAAGCAATTAAATTTTAAAATTAAGTATTTCTTGACTTCTAGCACCGTTAAATTTTAAAAAATACATACAAATTTAAAAAAAAAATATTCTAACAAATTTTAATGCACTAATAAGAAATAACATTTAAACAACAAATATCCTGAAATTTAAGGAAGAAAATAGAGATTTTATCATATAAAATTTAAACATTGTAACTGTCCTACTTATTAATCCTTGAAGTAAGCAAGAATTAAATGAATTACTCATAATAAATACTAAATTGTCGAAACATTAGAATTTTTTGAAAAATATATATACATTGAAAATATAAAATAGTTCAAAACACAATTTTCATGAATCATTCTAGCTATAGCAACAACATTTAAGAGCTAAATACTAGACTGCATTTGAATCTAAAGAAGTATACATTATAAAACAAATATTATCAATAAAATTATTTACATTAATCAGCATTCAAAATATCATAAAAATTATGTTATTCAAGAATATAAGTATTTTAATATTTAGAATGACAAATTTTAAAATGTCCTGAATTTCTAAATTATACAACAATTGTACAGGACGTTTAATTATGTATGAATCAGTCTTGATTTTGCAAGCCCTCACCTTGCCATCTCTACTGGGAAATAACTCAAGTATTTTTCCCAATTTCCAGAAATTTCTAGGTAATTGATCATTTTTGATCAAAACAACATTAACTTTAAATTGAGAAGCATTTTTAAATAAGCTTGAATGAGCTGATCTTAAATTTAACAAATACTCATTTTTCCACCTAGACCAAAAGGATCTCATTAGCTTTTCGCGATAGCTTAAAGCTTTAATTAAGCATTTTCTGGAAGAGAGATAGGAATCACAAGGTGAAGTCTTGCAGGTGGTAGCGAAGTGATTCGTTTTCCTATAATAAAATGTGCTGGAGTCAAAGGAATTGGTTCCTCTGTTTCACTAAAATGGTAAGTGATAGGTCGAGAGTTGATCATTCCTTCAATCTCAGTTAGAACAGTTGATAACTGCTCAGTAGTGAGTGATGATTTTCCTAGTGTTTTTCGAAGCGCGACTTTCACAGAACGCACCATACGTTCATAGAAACCACCCCACCAGGCGGCTCTTTCGATGATGTAGTTCCACTTGATAGAGTGAGGAGAGTAAAAGTTTTTTACATCTGCATGGTTCAACACTTTCCACATTTGTTGAAGCTCCAATTCAGCATGTTTAAAAGTTAATTTACAACAAGTTCCATTTGGAGTGTGTACAAAAAGATTTTCCTCTTTGCCTACTCTTGAGCAGGCCACATACAACTGCCCATGAGAGAAGCATGGCTTCTGCAAGCCTATACCAGCAATCCCAAGAGACTGGCCCTGTGACTTGTTGATTGTCATGGCAAAGCACAGTTTCAAAGGGAACTGTATTCTCTTGAATTTTATGGTATTGTCTGAGGGAATGGTAGGTATTCTTGGAATGAGGACATCCTCACCCTTAGCACACCTGTGAGTACTGTGGCTTGAATGATATGTTGCATCAGCTTTTTCACAATTAATCTTGTGCCATTGCACAACCTTGGTGCATCAATATTTCGGACCAGCATCATTGGAGCACCAACTTTCAGAATCAAGTTGTGGGCTTGCAAATCATGAGTCTGGATGGAATTCAAGAACTCAATGGGATATTGTACTGCTTCCTGCTCTGGCAACTTTGTGGGTGACCTGATCTTCCTGGAGACGTGATTGCCTTTGCTCTGGTGTTTCAGCTGCTCTGGATTCATTCTGGCGAACTTGTTGTGACTGGAGTCGCACTTGATATTGTTCTGGAGTTTCAGCTGCTCTCGCAAGACTGTGGCGGACCTGATCTGCCTGGAGTCTTGCTCTTTTTTCATCAGGAGCTTCTGCTGCACATGTATGTTCTACTGCTTTTGACTTGACTGTTTTCCTGCCCAGACTCCACCTTTTTCTCATAGGCATGACTGTAGCAAAAGATGGCAATGGATTCCTATGAATGAAGGAATGAAATGTAATAATGTAGTAAGTAATGTGATATTTGTTGTTGTATTTGCTTGCAGTAAAGTAAATATTACAAAGAAGTATTGCGTTTATGTACCGTTTTTGTTTAGTAAAGTTTTCTCTTAAATGTACCCACGGCTCAGAACAGGCACATGGAGCACTACTTTTGGCTGGAGGAGGCCAGAGTGAGGTTGGGATGGAACGAAACCTATTTAAGAACCTTCCCATCCTACAAACATGGGTCTGGAGGGAGGAGGCAGGGTCCTACCACTGTCTCCCCCTCTCTCACCCTACACATGTATGATCATCTCTTTTACTTACATCCTCATCATCACCACAAAAACATTCAAAATCACTCTCAATGACCAACTTGCATGATTTCCTTTTTTTGGTTCATTATCACATGGCTCAGAACAGGCACATGGATCACTACTTTTGGCTGGAGGAGGTCAGAGTGAGGTTGGGACAGAATGAAACCTGTTTAAGAACCTTCCCCTTAAATTTTTGTGTACGTGTACCAAATTTCACATTATTTGGTTGTCTGGATCTTGAGTTATAAGGGAATAGACAGACAACAAATGCGTCGTATATGTATATAGAAGCTTATAATTAGTTAAAGACACAACTTGGCGTAATTATCTAAAAATAAAAGGTTTTTAAAAGCTCTATTTTGTTAGTGTTCATGAACTTTTGGCAGGGGTGGTTGAGGATTATTTGGTAGTCATTCACATTTTTTCATGTTAAGGTGGATTTTATTGTTTGAATAAGGAAATTTTGAAGAATCCGTTTGTGATGTTGATTTTGTGTGTTGATTTCCTGAAGCGAGATTTTAATAGTAATTATCGCACAAACACGCAAGATGAATTCCTGTACTCAGACTTTGGAGACAATTGTATATATGTTTGTATTTCAAATCGGGGCTAATTTGAATGTGTTTTTCTGCCTTGTGTACATTGATAATTATGTTGATTGAAGTTTCAAGCTTCCTTTTAAGAAACAATTGTGAGTAATCAATAAATTAATTTTCCACATTTGCACCATATTAAATTTGATTTGCATGTTTTGGTATGTTTTTGACTGCATGCAATTCTTAAATAAATATAAGATCCTAAATATATGATCTTAGTTTATGTAAAAACTTTTCTCTGTAGTAATTCATTAACATTTTAAGCTATTGAAAACAATTTGTTAAAGGCATGTCTTGAATGATTTCATAAGTGTTATTTTTGCCTGATGATGATTCACTCAGCTTTCTGAGTTTATTGATGAAGAAAACTTATTCACACAAGCTGAAGGCAAAATATTAGATTTAAGCTATGTAATATAAATTGTCTACTCTTTGTTTATGTATGCAGTTTTCCTTACAGTTAGTTTTAGTAAATTGTAATGTGGATCATTTTTTAAAATTATGTCCTTCAGGCTTCTGCATCAAGATGGTATAAGTGTAATGTCTTTTTTTGGTAAGCAAATGCTCAGGCTCAGAACTGAGCTTGCTGGTTAAAAATGCTTTGTACTGCTTACTGTATCCTTATTTTGTCAATGTTACTGAGCAGGAATAAAAGCTAGAAGAGCAATATAGTACATTAATTAATGTGAAATAAATCTTCTGTAAAAGTATTTTACAATTAGTGAAACAGTAATCTGTTTGTACTCTTATTGTATAGCGATCATGAAAATAAATTTTGTAGTGTCGTGTCAAAAACACAATTCAAGCTTTTTTTTAAAAAAAAAAGAAATTTTAAGTTATTTTGAAACATATATGAAGAACACGAGAAAATATCTTATAAATTGTGAAATATTTTTTAAAGAAAGCACATTTCAAAGCTAAAAAAATCTGAAACAAAATAAAGGATTCAAATAAGTATGCAAGCTACAAATAATAGCAAAAGTTATAAATAGGATTACAAAATAGTTATTAAATCAAATTAACACCAGATTTATAACAAATGTACAATTTGAGAAATATATTTTATTAAATTAACTAAGTAACTTAAACCGCAATTAATTAAGAACTGTATATTGATATTAGTATATTGTTCCAGGATGTGGTGCATGGCCGAGTGGTCTAGGCATCGGATCATGGCTAGCGTGTCATGAGTTCGATCCTAGAACCACTAAAGATCCGCCATGTAGGGGAGCGATGCACATTAAATCTGTCGAGAGCTCAAACGTCCTCCCGTTGGTGTGGTGTGGTAGTTAGGAGAGGGGGTGCCAGTTCAGGTGTCGTCCGCATCACTTGACCATGGTTCAAAATTATGCGGACCGTCGCTAAAAGCCCTCGTGTTGCTGATCAGTGCTATGTTAATATTCCCTCACTCACTCACCAGGATGTGGTGCTAAAATATTAGTAAAATTAAAAGTTTCTCAATACTTTTTAATTTTCATATTTAAGTTTTAAGAAATTTTTACTTTTGATAGCATAATTATAGCTTTTTAATTAACAATCTTTTATGTGTAATTTTGCATCTAGGTATTCAGCTGTGTAAATTCAATGTCATTAGCTTTTATTTGATTGAAATATGCATATAATGCATTAAAAAAATGACATTCTAAAGAACATACCAGTATTGTTTTTTACTTATTTTGTGGAATCAGTCTTATAATACTCCCATGTTGTGATTAATTAAATAATGCAGGCCTTGATGGTTACAGGAACAAATATTTTAATGTTCATTACATTCCACAACACAAGGAGACACACACAAAAAAAACACACACATACAAACAGTGTAGGAATGCAGCTTAAAAGGAGGGAAAGGCTTTTTTCCCCTTACTCCTTAGTGTACACATTACTTGGGAACGTTCTTGGGTAGAACACGGAGGAAAAGCGTTCTCCTTCCCCAAAAAGAATGAGTAGCCCACCTGGCTGTCGCTATTAGTGAAGGGAAGGCAGAGTTTAAATGTAGTTGTTACAGTTTTAAATTTATTGTGATAAATTTCTATGTTATCAACAAAACTAATAAAAGTAAATAAATTCAGTATACATCCTTTGTCTTATTATTATAAATGTTTGTTAATGTGTAAGAATAATGAAGTATTGTTTTAAGTTAATAAGTGTAAGTTGTTATTGCTATTAAAACCATTTTGAAATTATGTTTAAATATTAAGAAAAAAGTACAAAAAGTTTTTAAATTGAAATATTGAATGTTGCAGGGAGAGGGGTTGGATTTTGGTTTAAGTGTCTTTCTCCCCCCCCCCCGTGTTTCCCCCCTCTTCTGATGTTGGCCCAAAATGTGTACAATATCATTAAAAATGTGCCTTAATTAAACTGTATGTTATACTATTCAATGTAGGATGCAAATTATTGTGAATATTGAAATTATAAAACTTTTCTCAACAAATTTTCTTATTCTTATAAAATATATTATGATTTCCTTATAATTAATTATACAAATGTATCACTGATTTTTATATCAGATTTTGTTTGTACTTTTATCTAAATATTTCAAAGTGAAGTACATATTTTAAAATATCACTTTAATTTGCATTGCCACTACTGTATTTGGAAATTTATTTAAGCTTGGATATTTCTTGTCCAGTCATTTGAAATTAAATGAGGTATATTTGTTATTTTTAGGTTAAAGTTGATGGTAAAACTAAAGAAAAATTAGATGAGTACAAAGCTAATAAACTTTCTAAAGCTCAAGAGGAAGAGGAGAAAGACAAAGAGGAAAAAGATAGCAATAAGGAAGAAGGTGAAGCTAGTGATGATGCTTTGGATGAACAAACTAAACAACGAGACAATGCTATATTAGGCAGTCTTCAACATTTATTAAAAGCACATTCTTCTGAATTAACAAGACCACCAGATGAAAAAGGTAGATAATAATAATAAATTACACTTTTTCTTCAAATGTGTGTAATGTTTGGTTTGTATGAAAATGATGTATCATATATACCTCTAATGTATTCTGTTCATTTAACATTTTAATATAAATATTTTATGACAGATAGACTATAAAAGTTTTACGTATTTCAGTTTTTTCCTTTATTTGTTGAATTTCTCATTTTTAAATGAAATAGAAATATATTAGAGCCAATATTAGTTTTTTAAAATGAGATTTCTATCTGTGGAGTATATTTTTATGTGATACTTAGTTAAAATGAGTAAAATTTTATTAAGAGTTTATTGTAAGATTTTAGTAGCATTTGTTCTGTTTTGTGACAAAATGATATCCATCAAATGGGCAAACTTGTTTTGTGAATATTACTTTTAAAACTTAATTGAATAGTTGGTATGCATAATCAATAAGAGGGGAATATTTTTCCTTTTTAGCATACTTTTTAAAATGTATTAATAATCTTCTGTAAGAGTTTTTTTTTCCTTTTAATTTTTGTAATACATAATGTGATCACAATTATTATGTAACTCTTATTGTAAAAAGTTTGTAATTAATGCTAAAACTGTAATACTTAGCATTCGTTTAGCTTTAACATGTTTCATTGAAAATAATTTTCTTAACTGAATCATGAAGTAACTTTCAAATATTTATTATTAGATACACCTGCTCCAGTAGTCTCTACTAATCAATCAGAGAAGTCTCAAAATTCAGAAAATAACAGTCCAAAGCCTAGAATTGACTATGAAAGATTAAAGAAGAATGTAAGTGGGTTATTGTTAATTTTTTTATTGAGGTGTATAAGTATTTCTTAAATTAGTAATGCATAATAAGTAAAAGATTCTGTATTCATTTCTGTGTTGAAAATTAAAATTGTTTTAAACAATCCAAAGTGATTGTATAACCCAAGAAAAGGATTTTATTTATAAAATTTATCAATACTCTGCCCTATTGCAATAATTAAATTGTTTCATTTTATTTAATTAAAATAATAAATGTAATTTTTAAAATATTTTGCTTATTTGAGTTAGCCAATGTATATCTATGTATATATGTGTTTCTCAAAGATTACAAGATATAAAATTTACCAGATAGTTATAAAATCTTGTTTCCTGAAATAATTCTTTTTAAGTAATTTGTTAAAAGATATATATATTACACACATTATCATTAATCCATAGAAATATACTTTTGAGCAATTTGTTTATCAATTACAAAATATCTAATGTATGTGTAATAGTAATTAATCTGTGCTCATGGTAGGATTTTCTTTTTACTTTCATAATTGTACTCATTACTTATTATAAAGTGCACTTCCCTAGGTCCTTGATAAATTACTTTTTGATGAATATGAAAATGGTCTGTTAAATCATTTAAATTTCTAATTGAAATTTAATAAATATCAGTTAACCCTCTTGCTGCCTAGTTATTTTATCAAAGTATGTTCAAAAATTGCTTCATTTTTTTATGTATTTCAAATCTGCGTATTAAATCTACATTTAAAAGTTAAAATATACAAAAAAAATTGTGAAATATTTTAAAATATAGAATTAGATCATAAAAATAATAGGAACATAAATGAAAACATAAACAGGGACAGCATGGGCTGCACAGCTAAATAGTCAAAAAAAATGTATACCTGAGGAAATCGCGAGATGCACAACTTTTGCTGCATCAACGTTTCACGTTGAATGAGCAATGAGAGGGTTAGGGAGAATAAATACTTCTAACCATGATTAATTCTTTGAATTAGGATTTTTCTATGGGGATATGCAACATAATGTTAACTGACAGTAGTTTTTTATACCATGTATTTGAAGTAATGGAAGTTTGAAACAACCTTGTGAAACAATGCTTTGTTTTTTATTTCCTTTTTCATATCATTAGTAGTTTGTCATTCTAGTATTATGTCAATATTCTTAGTAATGAAAGTATTAATTGTGATTTTAATTAATAATTTAGGAACTTGATGAAATGGATTTAGAAGAAGATAAAAAGTCTCTGATACATCGGGAAATTGATAAATTCAGGGACACTTATAAGGTAATTATCACATAATAGCTGATTTTATAGAAGGTTTTAGTTCATTTCTTAGGGTTTTTTTTAGATCTTGTTAACAATTTTTGGAAAAAAAAATGGGTAACACATCAGCAATTCAATTATGTAAATTTTATTAGAAAAACATGTATATTTGAATTAAAAGAAATTTAATTTAAAAATACTTTACTATAAAGAAAATATCTGCTGCTTTAATTTTTCTGTCATTTTAGTTTTTTAAGAATAGAATATTTAAATATGATTTTTCAATGACATTGATTATAAGGGAATGTCAATCAAGATGAATTTTTTTAATAACAGAAAAATTCTGATTAGTTTTCTATCAATTATAATTAAAAGAAAAGCATATTTTATGCATGCATTTTCAATAGTTTTAAGATAATTGCTTTTAGAGATAATAAAATTCTTTTTAAGGAATTGACTAATACAAACAGAATAGGTCGTTAATGGTACATTATGCATGTTTTAATGTGTGAATGTGCAAATGATTGGTGCTAGTGGATTCAGCTTAAGTTTTATGATTCCCCAAATAATAGGAGTAAACCTTGTTGATGTTAAACAAGCTACAACACCTCACTAAAAGGGCTTTGCAGTTTAATTTTGTCTAGGAGTTGGTGAGTAAATTATGATATATGTTGTTGACACTTGTTTGACTTCCCTATCAAAAACAAAACACTATACGCTTATTGAAATTTTTGTTTGTAGCTTTAAATTGAGTAGCATTTGGTAAGTTTATGTGTAACACAAATTAGTTTCATGCTTCAGGAATAAGTAAATTAAGTATGAAACTGGTTCTCACCATTATTTTTCCTTTCCATTTGCTATATATTGCAATTTGTGGCATGAGCTTCTTTGCATTGTGTTTTTATTTATTATTTTGTGTTCATCCTTAAATTTATGTAAATTTTAAATTGAAACCCCTTATTTTGCTTATCTTTTGAAAACCCTTATTGTTCTATTTTGTTCCCTTAAGTAAAATTATTATACAAAATACGTGAAATATAATTGTTTGAAAGCATCAAATGATATTATTTTGTTATGGAAGAATTTTGTAAATATATATGCCATAATTTATTTTGTATTTATGTTTGGAAATCAAGACTATAATACAAATATTCTATGGATTTATAAAAATTTTCCTCCGTTCCTTTTATTTATTTTTACTTTTAGATATGTATTCATTTTAGCCGTGATGAGAAAAACTGCATTGCATTAATGATTTTGAAATCTTTTTATGTGCAACTCATCTGTGTTAGAAATTAAAAAGTTGCATCTTTTTTCCCTACCCTTTCAGAATTGTATGAATTGCATACCTTGGCTTATTATGCATTTATTTTTATTTTATATATTTAACAATGCTCATTTGATGTGTTTTATTGAAAAACAAGTTTCTTTTAAAAATTGAATGATATATTTAAAAAAAACTTGCAGTTATCATTTTTATTTAAATTTCTGATATCTGCCAAAAATTTTAAATAAGCCTTTTGCGTTCCATTTTTTAATTTTTTTAGATTTAATATTCTGTAGATTTTTTTAATTTTATTAAGTGATTTGGTGTATCTTTTTAACTTACGTGTAAAATGCTTTTTTTCTGCAATTTTAATCATACTTTTAAAATTTTCTTTTGGATTTTAATAACTTTTTCAGTTAGAACTTTAATATTTTTTAAATCTAGATATCATTGTGATTTCCTAAAATTTTACATTTGTGATGACACATTTTTTTTAAAAATCTTATCAGGCCAATGCTTCATGCAATTGTTAGAGAAATCGTTTTCTCTTGTTTAGTTTTTCGGAATTTTCTCTTAAGTAAGCAATTAATTTGATTAAGAAAAAAAAAATCATAAGGTGAATTTTGTAAATTTTGTTCCATTTTTCCCTCCTGATCTTCATTTATACTTTTTTCTCTTCGTTTTTTTTTATATACCAAATTAGTTATCTTCATTTTATTTTTCCCTTGTGGTGTAATTATGGTTTTTTGTTTTTGTTTTTTTGAACATTTTTTTAACGTTCAGTAGCAATATACAACATATTCAGCTCCTTTCAATATGATTTAATCAGGTATGTGATATTTTACTGTTAGCAATGTACACTTTCATCATTGCATTTCTTAAATTCTTTGATCATAATTTTCCAAGATATTTAATGCAATACTTGGTTGACTACTGTGATATACTTATGTATAAAGAACACTCAATAGAAAGTTTCCTCGATGTGTTATCCTTCATAAATTGAGAAATAATATTTAATAAACTAATAATATAAAAGTATTCTTGAATTTTTCTTGTTTGATGTAGGTTTTCTAATCTTAATACAATTAATAACTATTAACTTTAGTGTCATGATGTTTTGATTTGTTTTTAAAAAAGTTTGAAACTTATGGATTGAGAAAATCAAACTCGTTAATTAAAACTTATTTTATTTGATATCTGAGACCAAACCATTGTGTGTATTGAGTTTCCAGTTAACATCTTGGAAGTGAAGAAAGCTCTTCAAAGAAGAAGCTGTCTACTATGTTCACCTAGCTATTGGATAATCAGAATCATTTTTGCAAGTTATATTTTGCTGTTATTTTAGTGTTTTAATTGATAAGTCGTAGAATTTCCAAATGAATGATCAGATTGTTGTAGCAACAATATTAAGTAATGGTTGCTATTAAAGGATTTACAGGAAGTTAAGTGCTGCAACAACAATTCTGATGTGTTGCAAATTGTTTCATTTTGAATTTTTTTTAAAACTAATCTCTGATCTATGATGGAAATTCTAATGACTAATATTCATGTTTCATATATTATTTGTCAATTCTTTAGTTGCATGTTTTGCAAATTTATATATTCGTGACAAAAATGAGCAAAAAAATTAAAAAGAAAAGCATTAGACCAGTTCTTAATCAACACAGGCTTGCTATTGTCATTCAATGCATGATAGATTAGCTTAGACAAGTCAACTTGCATAACTGATTTAGCTCCTTCTTATAAAATAGCAGTCAGTTTATGTAATTGAAAGTAAAATTTTATGGAATACAAAAAAAAAATCAATCAATTTTTCCTGTTCTCAGTTACTTTTTCTGGGATAATATCAATTGAAATTTTAAAGTAATGAGTTGTAGTTACTTATATGTTTGAATTATTTGCAACTCGGAAATAAATACAAGCGAAAGAATGGTCCATTCTGACTGGCACGTTTGATGCCTATAATAATTTCAAAAAAATTCTTGCATAATTCATACATGTCTGAACATCGATTTTATTAAAGGTAGATTTCTTCTATAAGATTTTATATAAAGATAGATCTTCTATAATCTGGTGAATCATTACTTTAAAAAGTAAAATACAGACAAGGAAAAAATTTGAATTCATAAAAATTAACTTAAAAAATGTAAACTTAAGTATATAACAATAAAATTAAATAGTGTAACAAAAAAGAAATTGTTTCATTTTTTAAAAATGCTAAAGGTAGCTTACGTACAAAGATGGATATAAGTATGATAAGGCAGATACTTTGTTAAAACCTAACTTAGAAATCCTCTTATGAATTTACTACTTGCTAATGAAATGTTCGTTCCTATTTTATTGTAGCTTTTCCTATCTCAAGTTGCATTCAGTTATAATTTTTACAAATACTGCAGCATTGGATTAGAATTTGGCATATGTTTTCCAACTGGGTAAATGTTTCTATACTTTTTAAAACTAAGGAAGTTCTATCGTTTGACTTATAATAAAATCATTCCTTTTTTTCTGAGTTTCATCAGCCATATTTGAACTGTTATATCTTTGCTCTCATGAAATATATTCCACAGCGCATCCAGAGTTTAACAAACACATCCTTGACTGTGGATGGGATTGTTACGACTTGCTGGTTCGTTTGGTAAACTTTTTATTTGCTGAAATTGCAATTTCGCAAAACAATTTTTGTTTATGTTATATATATATATATTTCTTTATTTGTTTATATTCCCTTAATTTAACTAAATTTTTTGCTTTGTAACCATGTTTTGAATACTGTTTTGTATCTTTTGGGCTTTCATGTGTGTGTATGTTAACAATTTTGGAATTGTATCTCAATATGTTTGTTATATCTGTGTTGCATAGAGAGCTGAAGAAGAAAGAGATAAGGATAAAAGTCATCGTCAGAGAAGAAGAGAATACGAATCACCTGAACCGAGGACTCGGGATCGAGAAAGAGAGCGGGAAAGGGATAGAGATAAGAGGTGGTCAAAAGAACGTTCAAATGCACGGGAAGAACGTAGTAGTAGAAGACGGAGGAGCCGGGAAAGAAAGCATGATTCGCCTCGAGAATCTCCAGTTGTATCAAGAAGTCACAGAGAAAGATCACGAGATAGGCAACAGGTAGATAGGTCTGGGTCTAGAGATGTCAATGACTGGAATCGGGAAAGGGAGCCTACAGAAGAAAAGTAAGTATGCATATTCATTATATGTTAGTTTATTACTGGTTCTTTTCTATTTCTTAAAAAAAAATTAATGTATGAAAATGATTTACAAAAGACTTCTTTTCTTTTGAAGTAATTTAAGAAGTAGCAGACAAAATAATACATGTAGTGCTAGTGAAGCCTAAAAAAAATTCTATAAATCTGATTTAAAATAATCTATTATACTCTTTAATAATTAAATTAGATAAAGTAAGCTATTTATTTTGAATTTGCTTGTACAATATCTCTTTAGCCGTGGTTTTTAAATGTTTAAAATGGTTTTACTAATAGCATTGTATTTCAATTAATTATGAAGAAAATTAGATTTTTAAAGTTTTATTTTAAGTCACCTGATAATTATTTTCTGGTGTTTTAGACCTAAAGAAAAAGACTATGATAAAGAAGATGATGATGATATATATGAAAAGAAAAAACATGAGCGAAAGGCTAAGGAGAAAGAAAGCATATATCAAGAAGTAAACTAAAATTTCATTTTTAGTTTTTATTTAAAAAAACTTTTTGTAAAATGCTAAAAAAATGAAATGTTATCCATATAGCTGATTTTAATTTCTAAAGCCTATAAACAATAGATTCACAGTTCAAAAAAATTCGTGAGATAGAAGAAGTGTCATAAGGAAGCAGATTTGCTCATGTAGAAACCATGCTTTAGTACTACAGTAAAAAAAAATTGACATTTTACATAAAAATATACTCTAAATAAAATTTTCAAAAGCACATACGAGTTGAGAATGCAACGTGCTCAATGAGATTTTTATGCTTTTAATAATGGTATTGCCCATATGTAAGACAATATAATCATGAAAAGTGCAATGTCAGCAAGTAGAGTGGATTTTGTGTAATATCCCGTTTAGTGTAGTACCCCAGTCAGTATAGAGTAGATCTTACATAATATCCCATTTCTTAAAAGGCTTACTATAACTATGCAAGATCTACTCTGTTTTCACTTACTTTGTATTATCTCTTTGTATCTTTTGAAAAATTGGGTATTATGCAGCATCTACTCTGCACACTTATAAATTTTCTGTTAGGCCTTCTGTTAAGTAGAGGAGACCTGTGTACCTAGGGCCACTTTTTTTTTCAATGGACAAAAACAGAGCTACTGGCCTGTTTAAAAATGTGAAATTGATATGCACTCATCCTTATACTAACTACCATTCAATTAAGAGTTAATATAAATACTTAAAATAATAAATTCTATGAAATAAAAGCTTTTAAAAAAAATTCACAAATGGCCCTAGGTACAATTATATCATTGTACCTAGGGCCTTTTCCTGAAAGTTAGGTTTCACTCTGTAATTAATTGAAAGCAGTAGAAAATAAACAAACACAGATGCATTTAATAAAAGAAACAATATTAGCTAATACATTGCTTTATCATGTAACTATTTAAACTGCAATGCACCAAATTATTAATAAACTACACGTATTTTCATTCAACATTATAATTTAAAAGACTTGTTCCAAAAGTGAGCTGCATATGTTGCCGCTCTGAAGTATCAACAGATTGTGGTTTGGGCAATTTAAACTCAATATTTCTGATGTCAATTTCATAAGTTTCTTCTTTTTCATAAAGAAACTTATTTTAACAGCAATATTCTTCAAAAATGTAACACTATGGTGCTCTTCTTTAACATCTATTATTTCTGCCACATAAAAATGTTCAGTTTTTTCCCCTTGTATTCTTGTTAAACAAAAATCCCCCTTTTCAATAGTATTCCTTACATCATCAGTGGGATCAAAATCTTCAATGTTTGATAATTCTTCGGATGAAGTTTCCTCAATTTCACACTCAGATTTTTTCACAAGTTTTCTTTTTTTGGCTATTTCAATTGCATGTTGTTTTTCGATTTCTTCCTTTTCAGGAGTGTCAGTCAGGATTCTACATCTCCCTTGTTTTCGGCCCCCTCTGTTGGATTTATTTAAAGATTTCGCCTTTGGAAAAGGTGGTATCTGTTTCGGTGTTATACGTTAAAGGGAGTTAGATTCAGAAGGCCCACAAAATTCTTCAGAACATGTATCTGAGTTTGATACATAAACATCTAGTTCCATCATGTTTGACTCACTTTCTTTGTTGGGAAAATTGTTATTTTGACAATTTATTGGTCGATCTGGACTGTCGGTCACACTTGAACTCAAATATTCATCATGAGTAAATACGTTTGGGTTCACTGGCCATATGACATACAAAAAAGCCAGCCAGAATGTTTACAGGAGTAAAGGCCAAAGGATAGGATTTGCCTACATTCTCCATATAAATGGTTATTGGTTTTCCTGGGTTTGTTACCATCCAATTACTACATGCTGAGCTGTAGTATTTTTTAAAGGGACCAAACACACTATCCAATGGCTGAAGCTTATGGCTAGTATGTGGAGGAAAAGTAAGCATAACTATGCCTTGTTCTTTAGCCAAAGTGATGACTTCAATACTGAGGTCCAAACAATACATCGGTTATAATATGCACAATTTAATTCCCTATTTTCAGAATTATTAGTCTTCTTGCAAAAAGCAATGTGTCTTTACAGTGTAGTTCTGCTTACTTCAAACTGTCTTACTGCAGTTCGAATTAGAACTCCATCTTTCAAAACTGCTTTTGCAGCTGCAGTTATATTATCTGCATTAGGTTTAGACCTTTTTATTCCGTCAGAATTTCTAGTCATCTAAAAAAGTTAGGAATTTATAATTTCTCATAAAGAGGTAAACTAAAATATAAAATTTGCAGTATGACAGTGGGATACAGGTTATAAATTTAATTAAAATATAAAAACCTTATTTAGAATCATACTTTTGTTTTTATAACTATAAAAAATTGTTTTTTTATTAAAGGAATTTTTATGTTGTATAAACAAAATAATCCTGAATAATAACAATAATGGTAGCAAACATATTTTTTATAAATCAAGAATATTGAAAATTTCAGAACAAAATATAAACTCCTCTCATTTAAATAACATCTAGTAATAATAAAAAACTTGACTAAATCAAAATATTTCAGATAATTAAGGCCATTTTCCTCCTTTTATTATGAAAACTTTCTCAATAAAATAATAACATAAAGAATATTAATTGCAATTGTACCTAGGGCCATGGCCCTAGGTACAAGACTAGGTAATTTCATACAAAATGTCTTCTGCTGAAAAACCCACACGGAGAGGGAACTTATTTAAAATCTCATTTAATACTTGATGTTACAAATAAAATTATGTACTAGAATTCAAAGGAAAATATTTCATTTACCTTAGTACAACAATAAAAAGAGATGAGCAGCAAAACTTTACTTTAGACCATGTAAAAATGTTTTTCATTTATAACTTGCCACAGCTTTCTTTTAAAAAATTTCAAAATGAATGCCAAAATAGGAACTGGTGTTGCTACTCACCCATCTGAGTAATTAAACTTACAATTAAATATTATTAAAGTAAAGTGGGGTGGCCCTAGGTACACAGGTCTCCCCTATGTTAAAGAATTCCTTATAATTGCTCCTGACCCTATTCAAAACAAGGTTGAAACTATTCAAAATAATGTTCTTAGATTCATTTTCTATTCCTATCCAGGCCATGTAGTTGCAGACCATTATTAAGCCTGTGATTCATTGAAGGAAAATATAAATGCTCCCATTTTGGTTAAGATATTGATGAGACGTGGTGACTTCTGGAAGAAGTAAAAGCCTGCAATCGTAGGTTAACATCTGCTTACATGTGACAAATAAATCATCTGTTATTTTTGATACCCAGTCATCTTAGCTGGTGTGTTTCTACGACATTTGAACATGGCAAATAGTTGATAATCAGTTGATGCTTTGGATAAGTCCTTTGATCAGGTCATCATTTCTTTTAAATATTAAATAAGCATTCTAAATAATATAATGTGGGCTTCTAAGCAAGTATATAAAAATTAATATTTACTTTCATAACTTTTTGCAATCTACCTCATTGCTTAATTTCCAAAGAATTTTCATATATAAATCAAATGATCAGGGTTCCCAGCTTGTAACTGGCATTGTTGCAGTAGAGTAACAATTTGTAGTCCTGATTGTCTACGAGTATAACAAGGCTGACAGACATTAAATCTGTCAACTCTTATTCAGGTATTATCCTACTCACTTGATCATGGCTTAAAATTACAAAGTCTGTCACCAACAGCCCTGATAGAGCAATTAATAAGCAAACAACTAATAATTATTAGTATAAATTTATCCTTTTCAAAACTGGATAATCTCTTGTACTCCAGTCCTGAACCTCAGCATGCTGCCCAGCTCAATTCTTTATGGAAGCAGTATACTATTGCAGCGTAACAATTTTGGAGGATGAGATGTTTCGCATCTCTTAATTCTTTTAGAAAAAAATTCATTTAAAATATTTTTATCAATTGCTTTTGTTTGCTCCGTAATCATCAGCAGAGAACATCAAGACATTCTACAGCGAAAAAATGATGAAAAAGTTTATTTCAATCCCTTAACTCCAAGTTAAATTTATTCCTGTTAAATTCATACTTCAACTATTCAACAGATCTATTGAAAGATAGAGCATTCATTATTGTGCTGAATTGTGAGAAGGACGCAAAACAAAGTTTTAACTCAATATCTAGATAAAATTTCGATATCTAAATCACTACACTCTCTTAAGTCATAAAGACTGTGCTGTCTGAATAAATTACTCATGAGCTCATTTATCTTTCAAGAATACTTTGATTCTGTTAATTTTTTCTGTTTTAGCTATCAAAACATTATCTTAATCTGCATAACAAATTTGCATCTACTGACTAAAAAAGCAAATTGAATGCAAGCAGAAATTCTTAACTACAAATCCAACTTGTCTCCCAAAGAGGAAAATTCACACACATCTGAACTATCTGATGATTATATCATATGAAGCTACAGCTGTGCATCAGCAGAGTTTTGTTTTATTCTTCGTGCCCATGCTTCTAAATAATCACCAGAATCGGGAAGTTTTTTATAGATCAGGGATGTCCAACTCAAATGACCCTGTGTGCCATATATAAAAATATTTCTTTATATTAGATTTGGACCCGTTACAAGCATTTATTGGAGTGAAAATTTAAAAGATTGACATATTGTTATTGTTTTCATGTATAAAAATATCAATAAAATGATAATGCAATGATCAAATAATGTTTAATCTATTTAATTAGTGAGATTTTTACTAACTTATTAATTAGTAAGAATTTTTACTTATCAAACATTAAATATATATTCATATATATATTTAATGTTTGATAAATTTGAATTTCAAATATATATATATATATATTCACAGTAACATAAGCAATGTGATACAATAGAAAATTATGGGATTTATTAGTTTAAAAAATTTTAAAAACAAAAATATTGCACAAAATAGTAGTATTTTGTAAAGTTGTAATTAATCGTGTGGGTGACCACCCCTGTTATAGACACAAGATCAACAAACTGAAGATTCAGTTATATCAACTGTACTGTGCATGAAGCTCTATTTAACAATTATTGTAATTTAAGTTCTAAGGGAAAAACACAAATAATAAATCTCTGTGGTAGATCAATATAGGACAAGATTCACTAGTGTATCACCTGGCTGCTTGTGAGATTTGGGATTGATGTATGACACAACTGTCTCCTTAAGATGTTCAGTAACGTGTGGCAAAAAGATTAAATAGAAGGGAGATTAATACAATTTTCTTGCAAAGTTGCTGAGAAAAATTGGCTCTAAACATTTTATGTTTGTGATTGATTTTATAAAAAAAATCCATTATTTTCTTTTCTTATAGTATTAAGCTGTTGATGTTAGGAATAGTAGTTAAAAATAATGTGATATGACCTTGTAATCAATGCACATTTAGCATTGTAGCTTAAGTTTCCTACTTTGTATGCAGAAATCAATTTTTTTTATAATTTTTTCCCCCTCTATTGGAAAAGTTTTAACTGAAAAGGCAAACTAACTAAAACCTTTATCACATTCTGACAAACATTTTTATTTAATAATAAAAATTTGTTATAGCGTCTTAAGAATTGGATGGCTAGGGAAAGAAGAAAAGCTAAAGAATATGAAAAGGAAAGGATTAGAGCAGAAGAACAAAAGAAAGATGAGGTCAGTTTATCATTCTGAATATAAAATTTTTATTAAATATATCAATTTTCTTATACAATGAAATGTTTTATATATTAAATCTTTTTATAGGCTAAAGAAGCTAGGCGTTTAAAGGAATTTTTGGAAGATTATGATGATGAAAAAGATGATCCTAAATATTTCAAGTAAGAAGTGTTTGCTGATGCAATTTATTTTTTATTTTGTTTGTTTCTCAATTTAATATTAACAAAAGTTAAGAGTGCAAACAGCTTTATATCCAATAATACCATTTTATAGAGGTAATAGCTTAGTTCGACGAATGAAGGAACGAGAAAAGGAAATTGAAGAAGATATCTTAGATCGACAAAAAGAAAAAGAAGAATTGGATGAACTTCGAAAGAAACTTGTAGAAGAAGGCCATCCTGACCCGGAAGCAGAAGTTGAGCGAGTATGAAATTTTTTACTCTTTTCTTTTTCAAAATTATGGGGGGAGGGAATCTGCTTTCATAGATGAATAATCAATTTGTAGATGAAATGATTTTTAAAAAACGAATATTTCTCTTTATGAATAACTTTAAAAATTTATGTGTTAAATCGTTTTGTTCCTCAAAGAATAAAAGCACATTAACATTTCTTAGAATAATGCTTAAATTATGAGTTGGGTATTTATTATTATTGTTATTTTGGTAGAGCTAAGCAGAAGTCAAAAGAAGTTTTAAAATAAATTTAGTATTTCCATTGTTTTAGAGTCACTAAAATTTCCGTTTACTTTTATTACTTTTTTTTACTATTCGTAAAAGAAACGAAAAGAACTTTTCTTGTTATTTATTGTGTTAATTAGACAATATTGAAACAAGATATCCATCATTGGCATGGCCAAGTAATTTTAGTGCATTTTTCACATGTTGTATTTTACAATAATGCAACTAATGAACTTTTTATTAACAGAAAGTAGTACTATACTTAAAAAAAAAAAATTAAAAAACTTTTTTTTTAATTATTAACTTTAAATATAATTTGGCTCATCTAGGGCACAAATGCGACCAAATGCCGAAAACCCGAGGTCAATCGGTTAATTATTGGCTGAGAAAAAGGTACGACAAAATATGGAACTAAGACAAAATTTGTGTCCTATTAGCGCTTTTTTTTTACACTACGTGAAAAACGCGCTAAAAAATGCTCAACTCTTTTATGAAAAGGACTTAACTCTTAATTTCTTATTGATACACAACTTCTGTGTTAATTTTTTTGCAGTTGTTGTTGGAAGAAAGCCGTTTGATGGAACCTCCTAAACCTGAATCTCCAGAATCAGATCCAGAACCAGAAATTCATCACTCTCCAATTAAAATGAGAACAATGAATAAACCCATATCATCTCCTCTTCCAATTGAAGAAAAAATTGAACGAACATCATCCAAGAGAGTTGTTTCAGAGGAAGAAATTTCTCAAAACAGCTTTTCTGGCTTTTCAGATGTTATCACCCAACCTGAAGAAGTCAAACTTATGGGATTTACAAGTTTGCGATTAGGTAAATTTATACTTTTAAATTATATAACAGTTCTGTCTGTATTTCAATAGATGCTAGATTTTAGTCAGTATGCACACAAATGGTTTCCAATGTGAGGTATATAAGACTTTAATTATTGCTTTAAATGTATCAAATATTAAATTTTTTTTTAAGATGTAAAATTTTTTTTTATTGAGGTTGAGAGAGGATTGATAAGCTGTAGTTTTATTCTGAAACAGATAATTTAAATTTTTAATATTTCACATAAAAATGAGACAATTATTAAAATTTAACACTCACATAAAATATAGATAATAAAAGATCATTATTACATAAAGTAGTAACCTTTTAATAAAGACGAAACTCTAAATTTATTTACATTTCTAAAGATAAAAAGTTAATAGAAATCTGTGTTTTGTATATTATTACCACTAATATAATAGTTGGAGGTAGATTGTCCTACAAATTATAGAAAAGTTTTTTAATCTCTTTAAGTTTTGCATATCGTAATTTATTTTGAAGTCTTAAATTCTAAAAAAAAGTAGTTGTAATCCCCTTCAAAATTACCTATTTTTAATTTTTCTATTACTTTTATCAAAAGAAAAAATTTTTCATCTTGTATACTTTTGTAAATGGTTCTCAAAATGTAACAAAAATAATTAAGTCTAATTTTTTTTATAGGTAGTAGTCCAACTCAGCAACATAATTCCAGTCCTTCTGTTCCAGCCCATAGTAATCACACTTCACATAAAAGAAAAGTGACTGTTGATGATGTTTTCAATGTGAATGATGAAGAAACAGATTCAAAGAAAAAGAGAAAACTAATTCCTATTGATGATAATCATGATGATGGACCTAAAAGTCCAAACTCTGTTTTGCAAATGACAATTGAAGAAAAAAGAAAACATATTAAAAGTTTAATTGAAAAAATACCTACTGAGAAAAATGAACTGTTTGCATTTAATTTAGATTGGCCAGTTGTAGATAAGGTAAGGGTTTTTTTTTTGTGTCAGAATGTGTTGTTCAACTTAGCAACATAATTCCTGTCCTTTTGCGAAATAATCTTTCCTTTGTTTCAAAAAAGCAATCAAGGAATTTAACAAGGGTGTGAAACTCAAAGGCTAACTTGTGCCAAACAAACAAAGTTTACCTTTAGGTGGGCCATAAAAAAATCAATATTCATAGAAACGTAGGTTTATTTCAAATACATTATAATAAACATATAATAAAGAACAAGAAAGTTTAATGTTTATGTCCCTGATGCTAGACATCTCTTCACTTCTATTATCTTTCCTATTTGGGGAGAAATTCTGCTATTTTATTATATATTGTGTGCTGATAACTGGCCGAGCTGCAAAAGTAATCTATGTGGTCCACAAGTTTGACACCCCTGGTTTTAATGCATACATCTGTACTATTTATAGTACCATCAGTAATATTTTGAGTGATGGTAAAGTCCTGGATGGACCTAATTTTTTGTTTTTTGACTTGTATCTGGAAGATATAAGTGCCTATTTAGTTTTAAGTTTGACATTCTGTGCTTAGGATTTCCAAGTCTAGATTTTTTTTAAAAAATTCATGGGAAAAATTGAGAGTATAGAAGAATATATATTAAAGCATTAATTAGTAAATTTGGACATATTAAATGAAAAGTCATATTGTAAGATAATTAAATGTAATGGGGAAAAAATTCCATTCACCTATTATATATTTTTCTATATATATTTTAAATATATTTATTTCAGTTCTTGTATTAAGCAAAATAAAAATTTATATGGTAATTAAATTTGGATTTTCAAATATAAGAATAAAAATTAATATTATTTTAAACCTTCGACTTTCGTTAAAATTATCATCTTCCTGTGTTTGTGTTTTTTTCATACTCTAATTGTGGTAAGAAATTATAATCATTTCATCAGTAGGTCTGTGTTCTGAATATAGCACTGATTGAGAATAAGCATACAAACTAAGAACTCTACAGTCTAAGTGTATGTTTTCTTCGTAACCTAGTTAAATGATACTTTAAAGTTAAATTTTCATTTATACCTTGAATAAAACTAGACACATTTGTTTGGTAGTTATTAAAGTTTTTATTAAGTTAATTGTGTTTATAATATATAATTAATTTTTTATGATTATAGTTTTATGTATCTTTTCAATTTTATTTACCTAACTTATTTTCTTAAAGGTTCTAATGGAGAAAAGGATACGACCATGGATAAACAAGAAAATAGTTGAATATATAGGAGAAGAAGAACCAACATTAGTAGAATTCATATGTTCAAAAATAATGGCTGGCAGTGCAGCTCAAAGCATTCTAGACGATGTTTCAATGGTGAGTTCTATATTTAAGAATTTTTTTTTTTTAATGAAAGGATTATCTTGGATCATTTTGCATTTATTATTAAAATGAATTTTTAGTACTTGCATTTTAACCCCATGTCAGTGATTTTCACTAAAAATAATCTGCATGCCAGAGATTGATCTGATAGTAATGGACTCATGGCTGACTCGTCACGAGTTCGAATCTTAGTGCCACTAAAAATGTGTCATGTAAAGGGACTGATCCATGTTAAATCTGTCAAGGCTTAAAATCCTCATGTTGGTACAATGTGGAAGTTTGGAGAGAGGTGTGCCTGCTGAAGCGTCGTCCTCATCACTTGACCAAGGTTCATAATTAAGAGATACTTCTCCAATTTTCCTTTTGTTGCTTTAAAATGTGATGTAAATTAAAATCAAATTAGTCATCGAAGATTTTACATAGTATGTTTTTATTTCATTAAAATGTAAAATCAGCCTTATGGCTATTTTCATGTTCCAGAAATTGGTTAAAATTTCATAGAAGTAGCCAATGAATTTTTATAAAGAAATCTCTTAAGGTATGAGTTTTAAACAGAAGAGCACGAAAGCTTTTGCAGATGTTGTAAAATTAATTTTATTTCTCAAGATTGTCTAATTTAGAATATAAAATTCAAAGGTAAGTGAAATAACATAATTGTGAAATCTGGGTCGTAAGTTGTGCATAATTAATTTCGTGCTACTTATAATTATTTCAAAGTAAGCTGTTACTTTTAATCTTGATATTATTTTAAAATGTCAATATTTCAGTGCAAATATTAAATTCATTTCTTCATAATCTAAGAAATTGAGCATGCAAGATGGTTTCTTTATAGTTTTTGTGGCCATAGTAAACTAGTGGTTATGGTCATGAACTCGAGGCCAGAGTGTTGTGAATTTGAGTGTTCTTATATGCAACATTAATACAGGGTGAGTCATGGGAACTTCCTGTTTTGAACATGTTGCAGTGATGTTCTTAGAGAGGGGTGGGGTTCGGTGGAAGAAGTGGAGTGAGATGTTTGTGTTCCTGTCCGTCTGTCTCAAACATGTTGTGGTCGAGGCAGCAGTGTGCTTTTGCCGTGGAGGCGTATTTCTCTTAACAGCTGGTTGGTGGCTGCAGTGCTATGGGCCTTTCGTAGTCACTTCGATGTTCCTCCACGAGGTCGTGTTTCTGATCGGAAATATGTTTTAATGCAGATGGTTGCCTTCCGAGCAATGAGGAATGTCTCCAAAGAAAGGAAAGGACCTCCAAAAACTGTTAGAATACCTGCGTGAAAATGTGGAATGAGTTTCTGTGTCAATTCAGACTGGTATGTGACAATGATCCAACAATTCTTCTTACCCACTCTCCAAGGAAGGGATCTTGACAACATGTGGTCACAACAAGATAGGGGAACAGATCACACCGCTTAGGTTTCCATGGGTTTTTTAAGAGTAGCCTTCCCCGAATGACTGATCTCATTGTGAGGGGACGTAAACTGGCCTGCATGTTCATTTGATTTATCCCCTCCTGATTACTTTCTGTGGGTTTACAAAGATCACTCCAAGACCATGGAAAACCTATGGAACAACATCTGAGCCGAAATTGAAAAAGTGACTCAAAGTTTATAAAATCCACCGCATCAGTGTTATTGATAACGGAGGGCGACATTTAACAGACAAATTTCCAATATTGTAAGGTGGGTGGAAAATAACAAAGTCGAATGAAACATGTACTGTTTTATTGCATTTTCAAAACAGTAAGTTCCCATCTCCCATCCTGTATAACTCTCACTCACTCTTAATCATTTTTAAATTGTGTATTAAGGAAATATAATTAGTATTAACTATTAATATTAAGTTATTCTTTGAAAATAAATTTAACTGTATATATCTTTTTCCTTTTTGCCAGGTGTTAGATGAAGAAGCTGAAGTATTTGTAGTTAAAATGTGGAGACTACTTATATACGAAATAGAAGCTAAAAAATTAGGATTAGTGTGCAAACCTGATTCTGGTCTTCAGGTAAATTGATAAATAAGTTTCCTGTCCTTATATGTAAAAGAATAACTATTTTTTCAATTTAAAGAAACTAAATCAGAATTCTCATCTTTGTATTTATTCATATATCAAATCTGTGTGTTACAGGAAAATGTTGCTCAAGGTAAAACATGAAATTAAGCCATAGTAAGTGTCAAATTTACCTTACTTCAGTACACCTTGCAGTGTTTGGTACTGAAGTGTTGTTTGGAGGATTTGATAGCAACTTTGCATTGTAATTATATCATCTCATTAACTGAAAGAAAGGATACATTTTCTGTACCTTAAAAAAATATTGTAAATGTGAATAAACCTAAAAAAATTCCAAGTAAATTTTTGTTTTGTGTAAATTCTGATGGCTTCATTACATTTTTCCCTTTTTTCTATTTTTTTCTTTCTCCAAGATGGAAATAAGACACTGCTGGATTAATACATTTTTGACTTTCTGCAAATTATTATTTCCTCCAAGTAATTGATACTCCTAATTTTGTAAAATTAAATATATGAATGAAGAAATTTTCTGACAATAACATTTGACATTCAGTGTGCTAATATAGGATTGAATTTTCACATGATGAATAGATCATTTAAATGTTTTGATTTTTGCATTGTTAATAAACTAGAAATTTCTTCTAATATTTTGTTAACTGAAAACTATATATATAAATAATATTAATTTGCAGAATGAAGAAGCATTTTAAGATATTTTGTACCACAGTTTTATTTTTATTGTTCATAATAATAAGCAATTGTATTGTTAATTATTTGTAAATAAAATATTGAAAGAAAATAATGTTCTATCTTTGTCATTTTTTTTTTTTTTTTTTTTTGACTTTGCTGTACATATCATGTGCACCTCATATGCAATTTAAAAACTGTTCTGAAAATATTTCTAATTCATTATATAATTTTTTTGTAGTTCTCATTAAGTGTAATTAAAATTTTATCTCTGTTATTCATGTTTTTTGTTAAAATGAAGGGATTGTAACCTATTGGGAGAAATTAAGTTTTATTCTTTAAACAATTTCTTACTTTTAGTAAGATGAATTATATTGCATATTAAAAATATGTTTTCATTATTTTATTTATTTTTTGTAGTAATTAATCTAATGGGGGGAGCTACATTCTTGATAATTCTTAATATTAGTAAATTTGCCCTGAACTTTTTTTTTGTATGAACCGATTTACACATAAAACTTGGAGAATTATTTTGATTAACCCCTTAACTGTGGAGAAAAAATTGTACGATTCGCTTTCCATTGCCACTTTTTTTCAAACAGGCATGCACAGTTATGCAGTGCATAAATCACTCGGAGCTAAATCTGGTGAATACCATGGATGGTCTATTAGTAATTTATGATTTAATGGACTAATGATTTATTACAATTAACTATGAAACTAGCTTACCCATCAAAATGATAGGTATCCATAGAAATATGTAAGCATTCTACAGAATTCTGAAATAACAGGGCTGATGGGAATATAAATTTTGTATGTTTTCATCTCATTATACAATTTAATTATGATCATGAAGTATGAAATCCATCGGAATGGTGGATTTTGTAAATCTAGAGTAAAAGTAACAAGAATTTTTTAGTTTTTTAAAAAGATAAATCAACCAATAGATGCAATATTTTGTATGTTAAAAAAAATCATGAGAATTGAGAATGTTCTATTTGATTAAATATATAATCAAATTATTTATTTAAAAATTATCCAATGCTCAAATAAAGAATATTTTCTTTATTTTAAAATTTCAAACAAAATATTACATTGTTTTTCTACAAAATGCCAAGAATCATATTACCTAAACTATAACATTTGTGTGTTACCAAGTATCTGTCTCCTAAACAGAGATATGTGGGGAAAAGTCTTAAAAAGGGTTTAAAGTTATGTCAAAAAGAATTCAAGCAGAAAGTAATAAAATCTCCAAATTTCTTCAATTTGACAATTTTGTTGTAATTGCCATCAAGTATTTTAAAAGAATATATTTATTACACTTAGATGAATATTAAACATAAATTAATCAAGCTCCTCTATTAAAATACGATGCTCAGCAGTTTTGATTTTCTTTTTTGATTGATCACGTCTTTCAAATAATGCTTGTGTGTTGGGAGCATTGGTTCCATTTTCTTCTACAGCTCTTGTATTGAATGTGCGTCTGAATAACTTATTAAGGGACTCTGAATCATGTATTTTAGATGAGTGGATTTCTTTCACAGTAACATCACTCTTTGAAATCTAAAGAAAAATCAGTGAAATTAATTATGTTCTGATTATATTATCGATGTATACTTTTATAAATTTTATTTAATGATTGTGTGACGAACACACTTTGAGTGGATTTCTTTCACAATAACATCACTCTTTGAAATCTAAAGAAAAATCAGTGAAATTATTTATTATGTTCTGATTATATTGTCGATGTATACTTTTATAAATTTTATTTAACGATTGTGTGATGGACGCCCCCCCCCCCCCACTTGTTGATACACTGATGTTCAAAATTAAGAGAATTTTTAGATTTTTGTCAATTATCTCTAGAACTCTACTGAACAGATTTTAATGAAATTTCGTATGTATATAAGACTGTAATGCAAAAAATAATCATTCATAAGATAAAATACACATACATGATCATTCGTAACACTTGAAGATATGAAACAGTAGTTGCAGAATGTAACAAAAATATTTTTTAATAGTAGATATGGTCCCCTCTTACAGATTATACAGGGCTCGCACAGTGATTTTATACTGCAAATAAGGGAATTAATGCATTCCTGAGGCAGTTAATCCCACTCGTTCAGCAACTCTGTTTTCAGGCCTAGTTCTCGGGGGGTTGTGGAGTTGCAATTGCCCTCCCCAAAGCGCCCCAGGCATGCTCTATAGCATAGGTTCTCAACGTGGGCGATAACGCCTTCTTGTGGGTGTTTGAGGTTTTCAGGGGGGGGGCAATAAAAGACCCAGAGAAAATTAGGGGGCATTGAGATGGCACAGAGGGGCTTGGGCGAATTAAGCAAACATAATCTAAAAAAAAAGTAAACTTTAATACCATTTACCTTATGTTGATTGTATGTATTTAAATCATTTCTATTTCACATGTACGAACATTCACATATTTCGGTAGATCAGGAAGGGGATGAAAAACTTAAAAGATTACATTACATGCAGATCTACATTAAATTGAATGATATAGTGCATTTTAATTTCTGTAGTGTGCGTGTTGTCTGTGAGCAGTACGAAAGATGTTTTGTCCATTGCATTTCATTACGTATATTATCCAAGAAGCATAATTAAATATATTAACCAGGAATTATTGTGGTTCTTCAAAGGCTGAAACAGTCAATTTATATTTATTTTGAAAGCAATAATTTATTATGAATTACTTCGTATCATCAAAACCCTTGCTTGTCTTTATAACAAGTAAGCTAAAACTTTTATTCCACTTTTTAAATGAAGAAGAAATTCAGTAGCGATTCAATTCCAACAATATCCTATCTATGACTAAAATATATAATATTATACATTTTTTTTAAAAAAAATATATTTGTGGCAATAGTTATTTCAGATCCGCAAGCAAGAAAATTGGGGCTTTAGAAAAAATTAAATTAAAAAATGTATTCTATTATTATAGGATATTTTTTAAACTTAACTCTTGCTTTCACCATGTATTATGTACACTCTTATTTCTCTAGAGTGGGGGAGGGGGCGGTTTCAAAATATTCACTCGAAAAGGGGTGCGGTATAGAAATGTTTACTAGAAAAGGGGGTGCCATTTCAAAAAAGGTTGGGAACCTATGGTCTATAGGGATGAAGCCTTGACTGGCCAATCCATTAGGTGAATATCTCACTTTCCAGAAATTCGTCTACCAAATGAGTTAGTTCCATGTGCCTGGCGTTGTCATCCATTAAAATGAAATCAGAGAAAACTGCACCTGTGAAAAGGCAAACATAGAGCTCTAAGATCTCATCCTTACACCTCACAGTGCTCCTTTCAAAGACATGGAGATGTGGATCCAACTTCATGCCTGCCATGTCCATCAAGCTGCCGAAATGGGTGATTTCTTGGACATTGTAAGACAGGTAGCAGGTCCCTGGTTCTCTCCATATGGATATACATCAAGAGTCGTTTGATATTAGGTTGAACCAGGATTTATCAATGAAGAGAACAGTCGCCCATTGATCCATGCTCCAATCTGTATAATCTCTGCACTATTTTAAATGGACTCTCCTGTTTACAGAACTGAAAGGGATGCAAACAACAGGTCTTCTTACAAATAGCCCTCTCTCATGAAGTCTGGAAGTAGTCACTCGTGAAACTCTGGTTCCTGTGGTTGCATACAACTCGCAAGAGAAGTGAGAAGCTATAGTATCCTTGTAACACCTCGCTATAACGAACAAATGACAATCTTCTCAGGCTATCATGGCTCTTGGATGACCTTGCCCAGGCTTTCTCTCGATGGATCTAGAGTACTGAAACTTTTTTCGTAAGTTGAACGTAGCGCTGGGCATTAAATTGAATTCTTTACAAATCTGGTTTTGAGACTGGCCTGCTTATAGCCTACCCTCAATTCCCCATCTCATTCTTTCATCTAAACATTGGTAGTTAACCGATTGCTGCAAAAAAGCATCAAGAAATTCGACGAGGTGTGCTGGCAGACATTGGCATGTGTGCTTATAAATCCTGTTGCTCATCTAGCTCTGCTCACATACACGTATTTGATACACAAGATATTTATCTTTGTCTCGAAGCAATATTTTTATTTTTCGTAAAATTCAACGAAATATGCAAATTTTCTTAAATTTAAACTCCAATGTATTTTTGATTTTTACCAAGGTAATGATTATAAAGGCCTTCACACACACACAAACTTTAAATTTATTTTCAAGTCTTTATTAAAAAAGGTTTTATATATAAAATAAAAGGAGAGCTTATGTGTCTAAAGACATGTTGAATGCAGGTCATCATCAGTAAAAAAATGTTTAAAATTAATTTTAAAAAATATTAAAAGTACTTATTAAATATCTTAAAATTCTTGAGTAACATAATTAATTCATTAATATACTCTAAAATCAAATTTAAAAGTTCTGAAGGAAAGAAGCCTTGTTTTTAATTTTTTCAGATTAATTTTATGACATACAAATGCAGTATAGTAGTAAATGTGTAGATGGACTCCCTCAATTTATTATTGAAAAAAATTTCAAAAACTTTATTTTGCATAAAAGGTTTGCATGTAATGAAAGTTAATGCACACACATTGTTCAAGTCCGGTGTCACCCCAATAATTTATGAGCGACAAGAGCTATTGTCATAAAAGTGGGGTCTAGGTATAGTAAAGTTGTCATGCGCTACACGAAAAAACTACTTACAGTGCCCTCTGCCGGCGTTCTTATCTAAGTAACAGTACGAGATGCATGAAAAAAGGGAACTAATTTGACATCATTTGGCTGCGCGCCAAGCGCTGCTTGGCGCGATAAAGGAATCACGCCAAATAGCGCTTGTTGTAGCTGGAATGGAATCCAAGATGGCAGTCTAGAGGTAACAAATCGTCAGGAAAATAATTGTAAAGAACTCTTTTGAAATATATTTCAAATAAAGAGTATAGGAATATATTGAGAATAACCAAGATCAGTTATAATAATGAATATCAATATAATATATTTTCTACTAATAATATGCAGTATATAATATATAATTGAATATTAGTTATATATATATTCATATAATATGATTTTTTTAATAATATTTTTTATATATAGTAATCACATATAATATATTTTAATAGTAATTTTATAAAAAAGAATATTGTAATATAGTAAAAATTATATATAAGATACTCATATAACACTAGATAACAAAAAACAACTTTTTGTCTGTTTTTAGTTTTAAATATATACTAATCTTACTAATTTTGGGTTGAAAAATGCAAATATGTAAAGGAAATTTGTTTTGTTAGTTCTTGTTTTTAAGATATACCACAGCCCATCCATCCATTTATGGGTAAATTTGAAGAACAAAACATTACTAATTAATAAATACAATACAATAAGTCATGTTTCAAGAATCAGAAATCAGTATTTTTTAGTTTATTTCCTGTGAACTTTCCTTTTGGATTGCCTCTTGTATATCGAAGCCCGAGTATCCCTTATAACTGTCCAGCAGTAGTCTGAGCATTGATTCATCCCAACGACCCTGATATATACATTACATTGCTGCGATATCGTGATATAACTTTCACCGTGTTCACACACACATCGCTTACAGCTCCACATTCTTAGGGAAAAAATCAAGATGGGAATGTAAATTGATCTTTAGAGACATATTGCATCCTTAGTCATGGAACTTTTGTACTTCTTTCACCAACTGTTGATAGCTCTTTTTTTTTTGTTTTTGTTGTTGCCACGAAATCCTCGTACTACACTTTTAAGGGTTTCCAGGTTTCTTTCTCTTTCCCACCCAGAATTTGATCCAAAGCGGGGTCCTTCATGATTTTGCGTATTTGAGAGCCCTCGTAGATTCTCTCCTTAATCTTTGCATTACTCAATCTTGGGAATTTTGATCTAAGATATTGGAAAGCCTCTCCATCCTTGTTCATGGATTTCACAAAATTCTTCATGAATCTCAGCTTAATGTGCAGGTGTGGAAGCAGAATGTCATTTGGGTTTACTAGAGGATCATTTGGGACATTTCTCTCACCAAATTTCTAGACGGCCATTTGTTTTGTAGGTAGTGCAATCTTTTTCTCTCTACTGTCCCACAGAAAACAGCAGTACTTGGTATAGCATAACTGCTTTCCTATGAGTAAAGCAATGACTTTCAAGTCACCACAGATCTGTCATTTATGATTCTCGTTTTTTATTTTATTTATCTCGTACTCTAGAAGTAATTTCACATTTGCTTAAATTTCCTTCACGTGAACGGAATGTCCGATGAGAATGGAAGGAAGAAGGTTGCCGTTGTGTAGTAATACTGCTTCCAAACTAAGCTTGGAAGAGTCTATAAACAACCTCCAGTTATTTGGATCATAACTGGTGTTCATGAAATTCATCAAGCCTTTGCCACCAAAACATGCAACCATGTGTTCTTTCTTCTCAAAGAAATGAAGATTATTTTCATGAATCCTGTACTCTGTAATCTTGACGACTGGTAGGAGTAGATTCCATTGATGCAGTCTGTATGCCAGAAGTTCAGCCTTCTGCTTTGACAAGTCAAAATCTCTTACGAGGTCACTCAATTCTGCTCGATTTAGTCTCTGTGGGGTTCACTCAAATCTTCTGCCTAGATATCTGGGTCATGGGATGTCCCAGGTCGAATGAATTCTTTTTCAACATTATCCTTTACAATCTCATACTTTTTAGGTGAGTCAGGAATTGGCATATCAGCTGAAAGAGCCGGCAGAATGGCTGAGGGAATCCATGAATACTGCAAACGGTCTTTCTGCTTTCTTTACCAACCCATGTTCATGGGGGGCGTTGTACAGAAATAGCTGTCAACATGGTTAGTTGGCGCACGCCAAACTATGGGTACAGCAAACTGCATTGCACGTGTTTTTCCCACCCAGCCATTCTCGCAGACGCACTGAGTAAGAGTTACAACATACGTGTGAGGCCTATGGTTTATCCTGTTCGCCCTCTTTCATTCCTAGGTCCTTACAACTGGGCTGTTGGTTCGCTTCTGGGCTGCAAAAATCATTTCACCACAGACGTAACAAAAGCTTTCAGGGTTATTAACACAGTTCCGTGGCATTCTGATCTGAATGCAGAAAATGCAAAAATTGGGTGATCTATTTAAGTGAAACTGCTTTTTAACACTTTCTGGTACAACGCAGATATTCCACGTAACGGTTCTTTGTTCTACTGGTGCTCTAGGTTACACTCAAAACACACCTGAAGAGGTGTAGAGGCGCTGTTACACGCCTTTCGTAGAATTAAAAAAATCGATCCTGAGGCAAGCGCTTCCATTTATCCGCTCAAATGAACATCACGAAGATTATACACAGAAAGTAAAGATGAGTGAAAATACAGCTTTATGAGAAAGGAGGAGTTCTGATTCTTGAAAACAAGAGCTAATCTGAAGTTTTTATGGTGATTTTCGTGTTTCGTGACATTTATATACGAACTCTTAAAATGCATATAAATAAGTGATAAAAAAAACTTAACTGGTCATCAAAAAAAATTTCCTAAGAATGCTTAAAAAACAGGCGTCACATGGGTGAACCCCCTTAATATTACTTTACGAAAAATATCTTTTTTTTTTAACTAAATTGATGATGCTGAAAAGCTTTGTAACTGACCTTTTTCGTGAATTTCGTATTATTTTTGAGATAAGAACACTAACACTAAAACTATCGGCCAAAGGACGCTATAACAAGCAGTTAGTTTTTTTTTATGCAGCGCATGGCATCTTAATGACTATAGCTCTTGTCGCTCATAAACTATTGGAATGGCAACGGACTTCAAAGGCACACTGTGTATGTATGTGTTTGGATAATATAAAGATTTTTAGCTCATTTAACTTTTAAGTTAATATAGTATATACGAGGCATGTTTTTAAGTAAGTACCGTTTTGCGATTCCGCCGCCGCAGCGCTCTGGTCGGCGTTCCGCGCATGCTCGCTGGTTACCTACATCTCTTGTCTACGCACTGACGCCATTACAGTCTGATTCTTCATTGTATACGTTGTTTACTGAGTGTTTAAGATGCCTCCGACAATCGTGAGTCCCGCTGATTGTAAAGTACGGGTTGTTATACGATTTCTTAGTGCTAAAGGCGTAAAACCGATCGATATTCAGCGTGAGATCTGTGAAGTTTACGGACAAAACATTATGAGTGATGGAATGGTAAGGAAATGGGTGAGAGCATTTAAAGATGGTCGCATAAATGTGCATGATGAAGAACGGAGTGGGCGTCCTTCGGTCGTTAATGAAGATTTGGTGCAGAAAGTGGACGAAAAGGTGACAGAAAACAGACGCTTTACAATTTCATCATTGTCCGACTGCTTTCCTCAATGTACTCGTAGTGTTTTGTATCGCATTGTGACCGAGAACTTGAATTACCGGAAATTGTGTTCACGTTGGGTTCCAAAAATGTTGACGGATTTGCACAAAACCCAACGTTTAGGCAGTGCATTGACTTTCCTTGAGCGGTACCACAATGAAGGTGAAGATTTTTTGGACCAAATTGTTACTGGTGACGAAACATGGGTGGCCTACGTCACACCAGAATCGAAACAACAATCCATGGAATGGCGACATTCATCATCACCCAAAAGAGTGAAGTTTAAGCAAACAATTTCTGCCCGGAAAATCATTGCACAGTTTTTTGGGACAGAAAAGGAGTATTGCTAGGGAAGTTTCTGCCTCGTAATGAGACAATCAATGCAGCGTCTTATTGTGAGACATTGAACAATCTGCTTCGTGCAATCCAGAACAAAAGACGTGGCAAGTTGAGTAAGGGTATCGTTTTGCTGCATGACAATGCCCGTCCACATGTGGCTAATCGGACCAAAGATCTCTTCAAATATTTTAAATGGGAAACTAGATCATCCTCCATACAGCCCTGATCTGGCGCCCAGCGACTACCATTTGTTCCTGCACTTGAAGAAACACCTGGGCGGTCAGCGTCTTCAAGACGATAACGAAGTCAAAACATTTGTGATACAGTGGTTAACAAGTCAGGCGGCAGAATTTTATGAGGAGGGTATTCAAAAACTGGTGCCACGTTATGACAAGTGCCTCAATATTCACGGAAATTATGTAGAAAAGTAGATTAAGGTACAGGCTTTCATGCAAAAATAAAATTATTGCGATATCTTTGCACGTCTTTTTTTAATTTCAAAACGGTACTTACTTAAAAAACATGCCTCGTAATGTAGAAATCAGAGGAGAGGGTGAGAAGAGACTTGATAAAGTTTACCTCATTAGTCAATCGTTTTCAATTGATATTCGCAACATTTTTGAGAATATCAATTGATCAATACAAGAATTCATTTTATAATAGTCAAAATGAAATTGAAACTGTAGTAAAAAAAAATAAAACAAACGATTGTTAATTCGATATTGAGCAAACATTGTCCTATAAACAAATTAAATTGTGCAACATTATTGATCAATTCATTGCAGAAATTTGAGAGCAGTATTCAAAATTTCCAGAAAGGTCATCGAAAAATATTGCATTATATTTGTGACTCCATTTTAAACTGACACAAATTTAAATATTGTGACATTCAACTTTGGCAACATTTTCAAATGGACCCCATGGAAAATATTACCAATTTTCAAATGGGACGCATTTAGCTACAGTTTTGATATTAAAATAAAATTTGTGCGTTTCTTAAGGTATCCGACTACCCTAAAACTGTGAATTTTGCCAAAAATTGACAATTTTTTTAATGATTTTATTTTATGGGACATCTTATTAACTTTATAAAAATACCAAGTTTATCATTTTTCGTTTACTAGAACAAAAACTACAAGTGTTGTAGTAAAAGCAGATGCCATTACTTTAAGCAAGATGTTATACTTAAAAACGCGTTTTACTCGAAATGCGATTTTTTGAAAATAATTAAACGGGGTCAGCGATTGCTAAAAAAGTTTTGAACATAATTAACTGTGAAATTTTTTCTGTAAGTTCTGTATAATAGTAGAATTGTTTTAACTTTCAGATTTATCAATCACTGTTTTATTACAAAATTTACAGTCCTTTATGTGAATATAATCACTGTCTTTTTAAGAATTTTCATATAGTAACCGAGATAAACTGCGCTAGTTTTTGTAAAAAAAGAAAATATCTCTTATCCTGAAGGTCATTTCAAAATCGAACAATATAGCAACACATTAGATTGAAAAAAATTGAAAATTTGTTCATAAACCTTTGGTGCAGAATGGGCCGCGTTTATGCTATTTTTTGTCGATTTTTACCTACTTTAATAATAATAATTTCTTTTTCTCTTCTTAATTTTAGCCCATTTTTCTTAAAATGCACTAAACAAATCTAAAAATAACAAAAAAATCCTCATATCTCCTTTTTTTTTTTAAAAAAAAAAGTTGTCGCAACCAGTCGGATACCTTAACATGTTCCTACAAGCAACTCCCAGTTTTTCGCATACCAGGAGCTTAAGCTTCCCTGCGGGAAGCAGGTTCTCCATGAATTATTCAACTTAAACATGTTCTTTAACATGTAACTCGCAGAGGATTCAGAATATAAGAAATAATTGTCATTGAAAGTAAACTAATATCCAAAAGGAATATAGATATGAAATCTGAAAATTTTTAAATACTATATTACGAGAAATTTCCTAACTATTCAAAAGACAAACAAATGATAGTGATTTTTATTCATCCTAACAACGTCGTAAATCGAATATTGAATGTAATATAAAATAGATATGCGTATTCACTTGTAGTGTTGTTTTGGTAAAGTTTTCTAGCTGGAACCAAAGACTTTGAAGATCAAAGGCCTTATTACATGTATAGATATTTGGAGCAATTTTCTTTAAAAGCAATTTCTACCCAGTTGCCATAGCAACGGCTTCGAATAACTGAGATGAAAGAATTGTTCGAAATTAAGATTGCTCAAAATTCCAGCCAATGGTTTTTCGTCTGCCTAAGCAGAATGACACTCCATTTCTGTTTACAACTATCAACAAAAGCGCCCGCGGAATAAAAGAAATAATATTGGATGTTCATTTTCCGAAGCAGAAAAATCGGCGAGTAATTTTTCAATGTGATGATAGGGCACGGCTGACATCAGAGAGTATCGTTTAGCTTATGGTAACCCTTCATTCTCACAGCTGCTCGAAAAATGTCCCGAAACGGTTGTTCGAGGCAAACGTGTGTGAAAAGACCTTAAGAAATAGTGGCAGTTTTTTTTTAAAAAAAAGTTTTTATGTGAAGAAGGTTCAAATTTATATTTTTTGATATCAACTGAAAATTAATTACATCTGTAATTAAATAAATTATTAATTTCGTATATTTTTACTAACCATACTATATTCTATTAATAATTGCAGATTAAATTATCTATTAATAATTTAATCTGAAATTAAATTTACCATCCTACAAAATTTGGACTAATTCCGTGACCCCAAGACCCTTTGCACTCTCCTTGTTAGTTTTAATTATTAGTATTAATAAATTACTCGTAAATCGGGATTTTTTTTGTGTTAACAATTGTTTTAATTAATTTATTAAAATCATTTATGATATATAAATTATTTATAATATTACTGCGTGTACTCATTATAACATACATGTTTTATTTAAAATAATTATTGCTTATAATTAAGTCGTGATTTGATATAACTGTTTGCATTAAAAAAAATTTAGCTTAAGTGTTTCACTCTGAAAATTTTTAAATATTTTTAGAAAAAAACTTACTTCCGAGATTTCACTGTCTGACATCGAATTATCTTGTAGACCTGAAATAGAATATTTCAAAATAATTTATATTCGCTCTAAATTTTCAAGATAAATCCAATTTTTTTTAAAAAAATAAGTATTTAGTTAATGTGAATCTGAGATTTACCTAAATCAAACATTTTAGGAAAAGCACTATTGCCTGCAAGGGTGGGTCTTCTGCTAAAAATGCTGAAATAAATATGGTTTCTTTATCATTGATTTTTTTCTAATAGTACTTAGAACAATCATTCTCAAAATTCAGTTAAAAAGAACCAACTTAAACATTATTTTATGAATGATACCAAAAGGATTGTACACATACCTCTCCGGTTTTTTAAGAGATGATCGATTTGTTGCGACTGTAATAACACATTCTTCTTCATCTTGATACACAGATGTGGGATTTCTTTCTGAAGTACTGTTTTGAAACGCCATCTTTTTATTTGCTCCACTATTTTTTGTGGCTATATAATCCTGATTAGATGTCAAATATTTATTTGAATCTTTGACGAATAAAGCTTTACTTCTCTTTTGTGATGGTTCTTTTCGATGTTCAACTTGGAATTCATCGTAATTCTCAGACATCCCATTATTGGTTGGTTTTTCATTGCCAATTCGTTGCAATGTCTTATTTTCAGACAGATTATACGGGAAATTAGAGTATTCTTCCATTGCATTTAATCCTACCAAAGATTGGCAAACATCAAAGTTCCTAATTTCATTCGGACTATCAGGTTTTTCTTTATTTCTTGTGAATATTTCCGGACCCGTTTCATATTTTGATCCAATCGGACTATCTGGCTGTGGCAAATCATAACTATTTTCTGGGAGCATATTTGAAGCGATCTTATGTGTCAAATTTGAAGGCAAAATTGATGACGTTTCTTCAATATCAATATCCCATTCTTCAATAGATATATCTCTAAAGTAAGAATGTAACTTTCGTTCATGTCTTGGAGAAGAACGTTTTGAATCTTCTTTTGGCTCTGACTCATTATTCATTTTGTTCGTAAATATGTTTGGTACCTCTGGAAAATTTGTCTCTGTAGTCTGCTCATACACTGGCGCCGTAGAAGAATAATCTGAGGTTGAAAGAGTTTTATAATTATCAGCCACAAAATCGCTTGTTTTCAGAACTAAAGTTTCTGTAATTGCTCTCTGATTTTTGTTTCGACTGAATTTGTTTTCCTTCTCCTCATCCGTGAGATTTTCTGTCGGAGAATTTTTGCATAAACTGTCAATTTCTGCCAATGCATCCTTCAAATCGAGCTTACTAACGAACATTTTGCCTTCTTCAGGTGCTTGTTCGGTTTGTAGAGTTTGTTTATTATCGGATGATTTATATGTTTGTAGAATCATTTCCTCCAGTTCTAATTGTTCAGATTCGGAAATATCATCAGACTTCGCTTCTGTTTCATCCTTCGGAATAGTTTCATCAAATTCTCGTTTGAGAGAATTTTCAGCTTTTGTAATAAGATCTTGTAAGAAACTCGATGCTATTAATTTAATCCCGTGATCAGACGTATTATTTGATCTCAGCGAGTCATCTTCTAAGTCGTTTCTTATTGATTCTAAATTCCTTTGGCTGTTCTCTGTTGTAGTAATGCAAATTTGATCTCTTTCCTTCATCTGAAAACTGTTTATATTAGTTCCAGAATTGGTTATGTTCCCAAAAGCCTCATTAAGTGTTTCAGAATTTTTAATGGAACGATTATTGTTCGAATTTAAGTATTCATTTTCTGAAAAATCAATACTTCTGTGATTTTCGTTTGCAAATTCAGCGTTTACAGACATTGATGAAGATAATTTTTCTTCTAACAATGAAAGGGATTCTTGTATTTTTAAAGTATTCTCTGGACTGTCCCTTGATTCTTTCAAAGACAATTTTCTCTCCAACAGTGAAAGAGATTCCTGCAGTTTTGCTGATTTCTGCTCCAAAAGTCTTTGTTTTTCTGTTGCTGCTGCATTAATCTTGCGTGAAAACATTTCTCTCTCCTCCTCTGACATTGAGTAACTGCTGTCTTCTGACGAAGTAGATGAGGTACTGGATCCTATTGAGTCATCAGTCGATACGTCATCATCAAAGTTTCGCTCCGTATGTAAGCGTAAAGCAGCAGTGTTTTCAGCGTTTGAAAATACTCTTCGGTTCTTCCTTCTATTATTAAAATTGCTGTTCCATTTAATATTTAGACTTTCGTTTGTATTCTCACTATTTGCATTTATGTTCTTTTCTGGGGTATTCCATTCAGTGTTAGTGTCTTCATCATTCGCCCTATTCTTTCTTTCACTTCTTATCGGGGTTGCTTTATCTTCTGAAGGAGCTCCGCTTTCGTCAATTTCTCCTATTTTGGTAACTTTCCTAATTTTGTAATTTAAATCTGATTCAGTCCCAGAACTACAAGTTTTTGATGTATTGTTTTCATTGAATTTTGATTTTTCTGAGGAAACATCCTTCTCTTCTGAGCTCTCTCCATTGTTTTTGTCTTCTGAATTCTCAGATTTCACCAGTAATGCTTCATTTTCGACATGCAAGACAAAATTAGGATTGTGTGTGTTAAGTTCATTCTTATATTTCAGATTCACTGGTTTAGCAGAAAGTGTAATATCACATGTTTGAACTTCCTTTGAAGAAATGCCAATGTCTTTAACTTTTGGCGTCATTAAATTCGATTTTGTTTCTTCTATAACTTTATCATTGTGAAACATTGCTGAATGACTAAGCTGGACTTCATTAGCATTCGATTCATTTTTCAAATCGTTCACAAAAATTTTGTTGTTGTTATTGCTTGATTCATCTTTAGTTGAATGCAGATTAGTGAAACTGTTAGTTTTAGAAGACTTGGAATCAAATTTCTCAAAACTATTTTCTCCACCTGAAATAACCTTCCTTGAAAGTATAAGATCTTCCTCCTTCTTTATAATTTCACAACAAAGAGTAAAATGGCAAAAGTCATTTTCCTTTATTATAGGAGAATTTTCAGAACCATTTTGTTCCATAATGTGCTCATCATTTTTGTGCATTTCATAAACTTCATTCATTAAAGATGGCTCATTTGATTCTTCTTCGATAATTTTCAATGATAGCTCGGTATCAATCTTATTATTTTGTTTTTGCTGTGATAGTTCTTTCAGTTCGAATAACTGAGACTCGAAATGTTCTGTTTTCTGCACTACATCATTCAAATTGCAAGTTTGTGTTTCTTGCAAACGATTTGGATAAGTGTCTTTTGAATCGGTTTCTTTATCTTTTACGTGGTGAGTTAAGCCAAAACTATTTATTTGCATTGATTGATCGACAGATTCTAACTCTATTGTGACTTTATCAATCCTTGTCTCATCATCTACATCAAATGAATTATCCCTTAAAGCTGGAATATTTTTTTCCGACACAGCAAGCTCCTTGACTTTTTTGTCATGTACTTCTTTCACGTTCGAAATTATCTCATTCGTATACATCGCTGGTAAACTATTTTCTGAGGACTGCTTTTCAGATGGGGTTAAACAATTTTTTGAGGAATATTTTTCAGGTGGGGTTATTTCTTTAGATTTCATAGCAGCTTCTATAATGCACAGTTGACATTTCACTTTATTTAAAATACTTACAGTTTCCTTTTCTTCAGAGAAATTTTCAGGGTTTTCGATAAGCGGAGCGGATTTAAAAGTAATTTCTAAATCTGGTGAAGTACTTTTAAGAAAAGATTTTTGGCTATCATAGCTTTGTTGACTATCATTTGATTCTAATGTTTTGAAACCATTTTCTTCTTTACATTGGGATTCTATTGGGTTTGAGTTATTTTTACACATATCGTTAAATTCATGCGTATCTTCTTCAATTGGTACAAACTTTTCTAATAAGCACATGTCATTATTACTTTGTAGATGATTTTCTTGCAATATTGGTACTTCGATATCCTTATCTTCTTTACTTTGGAATTCCTTTCTATGTAAATCTTTTTCAATCACATCGTCTCCTTTAATTTCAGGTATATTTTCTAATGCTGGAATAATGTTTTCAATTGAATATGCCTCATTTTGACTTTGTATTTGTTGCTCATAAGTTTCATCTGACTCTATTGTCTTAATATATCTACCTTCTTTGTTTTTTAATTCTATTGTATTCGAATTATCTCTGGTCATATCGTTTTCTTTATATTCAGGTGTATCTTCTAAGGCTGGAATAATATTTTTTGAGGAGAATTTTTCATCTCTGTCTAGCTGTTGTGGGTGAATTTCTTTCAACAATATTACCTTATTGCCACCCTCTTCACTGTGTTGGGATTCAGTTTTATTTAAGCTTTCCTCAATCGTATCCTTTTTCTCTAATTCGGCCAAAAGTTGCATGTTTGTTTTTCCTTTTCGTAAGGCTAATACAGCTATAAAGATTGATACTAGTTAGAAAAATTCAGACACAATACTTGACATACAATTCATTTCCTCAATCTAGTAAGAAATTAGACTTAAGTCTTATCTAGAAAACGCCACTTAGGTAATTCTTACAAGTAGATACAGTAAATAAAACTAAAAAAAAAAATTCTCTAACTAACCTAATTTTAAGTAAATCTACATCTTACAACACTTGAATAACTTCCTACCTGTTTTGTATCAAGAAAAATTGTTAATATTCACCAAACATGTTTTGATGGGGAAAAAAGAAACACTGCCAATGGCAACGGATTGGTTTAAAAAAATTCTTATTAAGGTATCTGACCGGATTCAGAACCATTTTTTTTAAAAAAATTCTAATAGGCTGCCGATTGGTGTTTTACCGTTGAAGACCTAGTTGATTCTCCGGAAGTTGGTATCTCTTTTTAGTGCGGCATCATATAGGCAGATACCAATCACCGCAAGTAATTTTGACTCCCAGTTTCCTCCCCAGAGGGAGGCACCTAAGCTCTTGACGATGCAAACCTGTACTAGGATTTAATTTTGCTGAATGCAACATATTGGAATGAATTGCAAAAACTTCACGACAGACAGAATTTTTGAGTTTGGTACGGTGATTTCAAATAATCCCACAACCAGAAGTCGACCGGAGTGAGGTCGGCTGAACATGATGGCCATGACCAATCACTGTGTCCTTACCAAAGGTTTTTTTTATCCAATGGGGTTGCGGATTGGTATTTTTACCATTGCAGACCTAGTACATCCCCAAGAGCTGGTATCACTCTTTAGTGCGGCGCCGTATAGGCGGATACCAATCGCCGCAGGTAATTTTGACGGCAAGTTTCCTCCACAGAGGGAGGTACCTGACGATGCGAACTTGTACCAGGATTTAATTTTACCGAGAGCGTCCAAGCCAAATAGACACTCTATGGATCTTTTACATGCCGTATAATCATACGACATGACCGCTGTCGATTTTCATCATCATGAAAATCCACCGACTTGGGCCGGGGTCGAACCCGCAACCTTAAGTACAGAAGGCCAGCGACAAGCCAACCACGCCACCCAGTCGGCAGGTTCAGAACCATGATTTTGAAAATCATGTAAATAAATAGGTTTGTGATATTTGATGTCACTTGAATTAGAATATACATATAAAATTTCTCTTTAAGAGTATTTTTCGATAAAAAAAATTTTTTTTAATGCAATATTTGACAAAAATGAAGAAAAATGTTATATTTTCAAAGTATTCTTCTTTTATGAAAAATGCTTCTATAATACTATTATTTTGCCTATATATACTTGAGACTTGTCTACAGAGCCTGAACAAGGATTTTTGAAATACGTAATTTAGAAGTAGATTTATTCATATTTTAATACATCACATAAAGTAGAAAAATTTTAACACCCCCCCCCTCCCAATTAATATTTTAATTAATAGAACACTGAAAAAAGCAGAAATTTTTCAAAAATCCTAATTTAGGCTCAGTACAAAAGTCTTTTAGCTATATACAGGCAAAGTCTTAACATTATAGAAGCATTTTTCCTAAAAGGAGAACGTTTGAAAATATGTAATCATATCTTCGTTTTTTACTGAAAAACTGCATATAAATAATTTTAAATCGTAATACTATTTTTTAAAACAATTTTGCATATATAAGTAGCATTAAATATACAGTCGACTCTGGATAGTTCGAAGTTGGGGGACCAATGAAAAACTTCGAAATATCAAGAGGGTAGGAAAAACTTCCAAAATACACGAAGAGAAATTTTTTCTAACACATTTAAATTTTAAACGATGTAATAAAACAACAATTGTACATGTGTATAAAATTATGTCAAAGTATTTTTAAAAGAATTTTTATTCTACAACATAAATATTATACAGAAGTTAGAAGTCCTATAATAAAAAAATACATTCAATACATTCATACACAATCCTATGCATCTCTTCTTCACAATAGTGGACCATGCTTTCTGAAAACATGTGTAGCAAGGCCACGTGTTAAACGAAAGATATGGACGGTTGACAACAGGTGCGGTTGGTCTATTGTCCACTTGAAGAAGGAAAGAAAAGCATATAAAGTGATGAACCGGATAACACTAAGAAGGGGTAGCAAACAGATGGTCATTAAAGGGGTTACGTTACAGGGGAGACACGCAGAGACAATACAACACCAAACTTGAAAGCTCCAACCTGTTTGCTACAGGACTGTACATGATAGGGAGTGTTCGAATGGTTGAGAATTTTGTAAGATAACTTCGAATTATTGAGTGTACCAAAACGTATTGTTTTAGTTCGAAATATCAAGAGTTTTTCTAGGTACTGAGCATATACTTCGAATTAGCGAGAGGTTCGTATTATCGAAGGTTTGAATTATTGAGAGTCGACTGTATATATAAAAAATTATTCATTTATACGCTTTTTCAAAATCATAGTTCCGTGTTACATTGGTTTTTTTCTGATCATCAAAATTTCTATACTAAAATGATTTTTCCTGCAATATATAATGAAGTTTCAAACAAAATTACAGGGACTAGAGTAGCAAACATCCGGGAGCCGATGTGCGAGAGTCGTCGGTGTGTAATTAGGAATCCCATTGTCATCGGTTGATGACGTAAATGGAAGTAATTAAGGGGCTTGATTACTACTGGTTTTCGAATAACAAAAGTAATAAGTTATGTAAAAATTTCATAAAACTGCTGAGTGACGTGAAACACCATGGATATAAGAAAGGGAATTAAAGTCAATTTTTTTTTTAAGTTGAATATCAAACAAGCGTTGCTTGTTGCTGTATAAAGACATTAAAAGAGGAATAATAAGAAAATTGTTTGATTGTGACATCGATCAGAATGAAAGGAAACGTTAATTCGAATAAGGACACATTTGTGAGGTGATACCCTCTACTTGGAACTAAAATTTAAACGGCAATTTAAAATGTTTCAATACTAATTTAAATATAGAAGGGAATACATTTGAATACATTTTAAAAATACATATGTTATATTTTACCAAATTATATTGACGGTTATAAAATGTTGTTATAAATTGAAATTTTTTAAAATTTGAATGAAAGGCTACTAAATTAAAATAATGATTTTGATGGTATACGTAGGATATACCAATAAAGAGAGAGAATTGTTTCTCTATGGAGCATTGGGAAATGGGGATAGTTTCCGTACAGTGCAGCTCTTGGTGTTTTTGCAGAGCTGAAGATGCTAGGGTCTATATAACAGAAGTAGATTTCTCAAAAACTTATTAGAAATTCGAGGTCATCTATCAAAGATAAAAAATTTTATACTAAATTTTAGTAAAATTTAAAATTAGGGTGCAACTTTTAAATTTTTATGCAGGACTTCGTTTCTAACAAATCGGACAGCGTTAAAACTAGAAAACACGAATTGTTTTTAGATATTCAACAGTTACTAATATTCAGAAAGAGGAGGCGTACGTTATTAGTGGTCTCAGTATTACTTAAAGGGGCAAAAGTTTGTGTCGGTGCTTGTTCTTATGAGAAATTAAACTATCCGGCTTATAGCCTATGACAGCCACTTTTTCAGGGATGATTCAGAGTAGTTGGTCGAATATAAAGTCTAAAAAAAAGATCTCCTTAAGAATTTTGTACATCATTTTAGGTGAAGTGCAATAAGCTAAACAGTCAAGTATTCTTCGAAAAAATGTGTTTAGATAACAATAATAACATAAACACACGATAACACATATTTATAAATTAATGAAATGTTTTAAATTACCCTTTTCGGTAGTTTGGAATAAAATTATGGCATTTTTAAAGTATAAATTACTGTAAGAGTTGTATCAAATATTTATCAGTTACAGATTTATAGTCAACATTCTGAGATATTTCGCATGAATGTGTAAAATATATATTTAGAATCTTTTTTGGATTTTTGCTTAAAATACAGAATTACCTTCAACACTTCTGCGAATCTTATCTTGCTCCATTTCGTTCCATCGTATTCTTTCTTTCCTTTCGGCCTCAATTCCTCCTTTGGACCTTTAAAAAACTTAAATTCCTTCATAGATTTAAGACAAACATTGTTTAATAAATTAAGCTGATAAATGAACCACGAGTATTCGTGCCCATTTTCCCCAACCAGTCTGCACCAAGTGAACCACTGGATTTGCTTCCTCGGGACAGAGCCTTGGATAATCTAGACAGGACCTTGCGACCAACCCAAATTTGTTTTTAGATTTCTTTAGGATATATGAATTCCTGGACTTGATTTAGCACTGTTGATCTCCGAGAATATGCAATAACAACAGCATAAAGAATATAAAACAAAACTTTTCAGCTTCACCAATGATTGATACGATTATTTATTTGGAAAAATGTTAAAAGAATCGCATTGATTTGATGATTATTCTTATTATAGTACTGACATATGTTATTAGAAATTAGGAATTATGCTTGAACTCGATTTGTTACACGATAATGTTAAGGATGATGTCAGAAAAAGTTGTCAATGGAATACCCGAATAAAATGAAAGATATGGAAAATTTGTTAATCTCTGTTGATGTAAGGCCTTTGTAATATTCTCGAAGCATTTGTTGATAGTTTGAATATTGGCGGTGTCAGGGTCACGCGGTAAATTTATTATATTACTCATTGGTGACGTCATGATGTAATGGTTTAAACGAGCTGCTTGTGTATCTTGTCTTTGGCAAGGAGCCAAAAGAATGTAGTAGATAGATTTCTCTGGAATAAAATGGTGAATTGATGTTGCTCTGATGAGTTTAGTTTTTCTTTAGTATGAATTGGGTTCACGGCTGACATTTGTGCGGGGAAAACCGAAATGGATTTCGAAGATTAAGGATTTAAAACTGTTTTGAAGATTGAGGATTTCGAATTGGTTCAAGAATAAGAATTGCGAACTGTTGTGAAGCTTGGTGACATCGAAACTGTTTTGAAGATTATGAATTCCAGTTATATCCAACGGTTGATAAAATGGCGTTTTTAGGAAGAGCTTTGAAGGTAGATTTGAATTGTTTGGCGGAAGAATTAGGAGAAATCGTAACGGAAAAAATGAAAGTTTCTGCTTTAAAAAATATGATATTAGCAAGTGAAGAGTATGAAGAGGCGTTCGCGAAAGAATTACTGCACAGAATAGTAAGTGAAAGAGAAGCAATAAAGTGCCAAGAAAGAGAAAATGAAATAAAGCGTCAAGAAAGAGAAGATGAAATAAAGCGTCAAGAAAGAGAAGATGAAATTAAGCGTCAAGAAAGAGAAGATGAATTAGAAAAGTTGAGGATAGAAGCTTCGATAAGGAATAATGGTTTTAGGAGAGAGATGGACTCTCAGAATGAAGAATACAAGAACACGTTCCAGTTGGATTGCAAAAATTAATGCGTACTTTTGACCCTAAAGAAGGTGATATAAGTTTTTACTTAATACTGTTTGAAAGACAAGCACGAAGAGTTCATATTAAAGAAGAAGACTGGGTTACGAATCTTGTTGGACTATTGCCGTTAGAAATGGCGAATTTGATTGCCAGGGAACCTGAGGAAAAGGCAAATGACTATGAGCATATAAAAAGTATGTTATTAAAAAGATTTAAATTGAGCCCAGAAGCATTTAAAATAAAATTTAAGAAGCATTGTAAATCGACCGAGTACACTTGGCGAGATTTTGGATTTGAGTTGGCGAACTATTTTAATGAGTGGATTTCGGGACTAAATACCTACGATTTTGACAGTCTGAAACAACTTGTCATTGTAGAACAGATGAAGGAACAAGTATCCAGGGATATACACCAACATTTTATTGATGATTGGGGTAGAATTGTTACAGTTGACGATCTTGCTGAGAAGTTAGATGATTATGAAAACGCAAGGCAATATAATCAGGCCACTAAAGCTACTTCGTCTCAACCGTATAGAAATTCCTATCGGGAAAGGCCTGGCGCGTTCAATAGAAGATGTCATACATTGAGTGAAGGATATAGACAAGAATCTAACAACCACAGTGGATACGATAAGCGAAATTCTTTCCAAAAACCAGTTACATGTTTCAATTGTGGACGAGTAGGACATTTTGCGAGATTTTGCAGGGATAAGAAAGATGGGAGAGAAAAGACCGAGAGTAAAGTTGCTGAGGTAAAGGTATCTGAAGTGCAAGTGGCAGAAGTCAAAGTAGTTGAGGATGAAAGCAAAGTAGTCACAGCGAGATTCAATGGCGAAGTTTTAATGGAAAATAAGAAATGCCGCGCAGTTCATTTAAAAATGTCTGATCTTAAAATAGTAAAAATTTCTTATGGGGGAGTAGAATATGAAGCTGTTGTAGATTCAGGTGCACAAATTAGCGTGTTTAAAAGCAGTGTAGTAGGGAAGGAAGTCGATTACAAAGGATATATAATGTTGCAACCTGCATTTGGTGATTGTTTAAAGGCTGAACTAAAAGAAGTGGATATTGGTTTGGTAACGAACGGGTATATTACGCCGGTAATTAAAACGGTGGTGGCAACTGTGGATAGACTGAACGCTGATATATTATTAGATACTGAAACTTATGAAGCATTATTAGAACAAGAGAGAATATACAATCCCAGATTTACAGCCGCTGTAAACTTAAGATCAGATTCCCCCCAAAAATTGTTAGATGAAAGTGTAAATACTGAGGAGGAAGAACAGGAGCCAACAATAACAGAATATGATGAGGAGAATGAAAATAACACCGAAAAATTCAAGAAACAGCAAAAGAGTTGCGATACTCTTCAAGAAGCATGGAATTTTGCTAAGCGAAAAAAGGAGGATATGTGATAGAAAACGATATCCTGTACCATGAAGAGCTGTTGTGCGGAAATAGGATAAAACAGTTAGTGATTCCCGAAATTAGGAAGAGGAAGATACTAGAAATTGCACATGAATCAGTGTTCGGAGCACATCTAGGAGCTCATAAAACAATTCAGAGAATCAAGTTTTCATTTTATTGGCCAGGAATGGTGAAGGAGATTAAAGCATATTGTAGTTCTTGTCATGGTTGTCAGTGCAGAAAAGTAATTCGTTCGGTTGACAAAATTCCAATAACACCTGTATCTCGTCCTGAATTGCCATTCCAAGTGGTAAACGTTGATCTAATTGGTCCTGTAGATCCAGTATCGTCACAGGGACATAGATATATACTTTGTTTGATGGATCAGCATTCTAGATGGCCGAAGCAGTCCCGCTCAAGTCACTAACGGCTAAGAGTACATGTGAAGCACTGCTCGAAATATTCAGTAGAACAGGCATTCCAGAAGTGATCGTAATGGACAATGCGACAAATTTTACAGCAAGTTTAACGCAAGAGTTTTTGAAGATTTTAGGAGCTTGCCCACGTTTTTCGACACCATACCATCCAGAAGGAAACGGGTTAATTGAGAGATGGAACCAGACTCTCAAGAACATGTTGCATCACATTATTAGAGAGGAAGGAAGAAGTTGGCATAGGCATATACCGTTTTTACTATGGGCTTATCGGGAAGTTCCAAATGCAACTACCGGTGTACCACCTTTTCTGCTAATGTATGGAAGGGAGCCGAAAGGTTCGTTGTCTATAATGAAGTCAATTTGGACTGGAAACACGTTATTACCTCTGAATATGAAGGGATCAGTAGAGAGTTATTTGAAAAAATTAAAAGAAAAGTTAGAAGTATCAACCCGCGAGGCAAAGTTAACAAGTGATGTGCAACAAGGTAACTACGCTAAGTATTATAACAGGCAAAAGAAACATCGAGAATTTGCACCAGGAGATCAAGTGCTTGTTTTGATACCTGATTCAACGAATAAACTATATTCTAGATGGACAGGTCCAGTTAAAGTTGTTAAAAGAGTAAAAGCAAATTCATATTATTTGCGGATGCCTGAAGGTAACTTAAGGTTACTGCATGTTAACAAGATTAGAGAATACAAAGCGAGAGTTCAAACGGTTGGAGTTGTTTATGATATCGATGATGAATTTGGTGAGATATATGAAACGCCAACAGTTCCTGCTGCTGAGAAGAATGATGAAGCATTTAACAGAGTGAAGTTGAATTACTTATCTAAGAAGCAACAAAATCAACTAAAAGATTTGTTACATCGACACAGAAGGTTGTTTTCTGGAAAAATAAAAAGAGCTAAAGTTGGTGAACACGTGATAAAACTGAAGGCTGAGGAGGAGAAGATGAAACCCAAAACTCATAAGATACCGGAAAACTTAAAGAGGAAAGTAGACGCACAGATAGACGAATTGTTAGAGTTAGGTCTGATTGAACCTGTTGTAAGTGAAATAGCACACCCAGTAATATGTGTTCATAAAAAAGATGGAACACTCAGGTTATGCATAGATTTCAGAAGTTTGAATGCTCTTACCGTACCGGACGCATATCCAATGCAGAATATGATGGAGTTGAATTTCTTAGTAGGGAAGAAAAAATTTATTACTGTTCTAGATATGTTGAAAGGATATTGGTCTATACCAATGGAAGACAGCAGCAAACATCTAACAGCGTTCCGTACTCATCGAGGACAGTACCAGTGGAATGTATTACCATTTGGGTTAAGAAACGCTGCTGCAACCTACCAAAGAGCCATGTCTAAAGTGGTCCAAACTATATCTGGCTTTGCATGCGCGTATATCGACGATTTAGCCGTATTCTCTGATACATGGGAAGAACATTTAGATCATCTGGAAGAAGTTTTCAAAAGATTGGAGCATTTTAACTTCTCAGTGAATTTAGGAAAGTGTGAGTTTGCAAGACAACAAGTTAAATACGTAGGACATGTCATTGGTTCAGGTAGACATTCACCGGACAAAGAAAAAATAAAAGCGATTCAGAACTTAGAGGCACCAACGACCAAGAAGCAACTGAGAAGTGCATTAGGATTATGCAGTTTTTATAGACAGTATATTCCAAACTTTGCAAAAATTGCTCTACCATTGACGGAGCTCACGAAAAAGAAAGTCCCTAATGAGATTCCATGGAGCAAGGAGGCTGAAAATGCTTTCAAGGAGTTGAAGACAGCACTATGTGGAATTACAGAGTTGCAAGTCCCAGACATAGAGAAACCGTACTACTTGCATACGGATGCATCTCAGACGGCGGTCGGATGTTGTCTAGGTCAGTCGGATGGAGAAGACAACATTCATCCCATAGCTTTCGGGAGCCAGAAACTGAATCCAAGCCAACAAAGGTGGTCAACAATTGAGAGGGAAGCGTATGCTATTATTTGGGCTCTGAAAAGATTTGAAACATTACTGTGCGGAGCAAAGATATTCTTACTAACCGATCATAATCCCCTAGTGTTTCTTACTAGTGCTGCATCCCAATGTCCGAGATTACAGCGGTGGGCGTTGGCAATTCAACGCCATGACATTGAAGCAAGTCACATAAAAGGATCAAAACTAGTTAATGCAGATGCGCTATCCAGACTGTAAGTGTAAACCGTAGTTAAATAAGAACTTTTAGAACAATTTAAGAATAATTGAACTTTAAACTTTATTTTTAGATGATTAAGTTAAGTAGTATATTTGTGTAAAATTTAATGTGTTGGTTTTTTATGTAGTGTATAATCTTAAGATAGTGCTTAAGCAGTGTTTTTTTTTTGTGGGTGTAACGTGTGACCCTTAGGTTGTTTTAGCCATATTTGATCTTCGGATCTAATATGACTCTCGGGGGGAAGGTGTCAGGGTCACGCGGTAAATTTATTATATTACTCATTGGTGACGTAATGATGTAATGGTTTAAACGAGCTGCTTGTGTATCTTGTCTTTGGCAAGGAGCCAAAAGAATGTAGTAGATAGATTTCTCTGGAATAAAATGGTGAATTGATGTTGCTCTGATGAGTTTAGTTTTTCTTTAGTATGAACAGGGTTCACGGCTGACAGGTGGGAAGACAATTTGTAAAATCATATTCAAAGAAATGTGGAGAAAAAAAGACAAATTCGTTCTTTGATTCAAGGGCGTAGCTACCGCCGTATCAATAATACAGGGTCCCCAGGCTTTGAGGGCACCAAAACGTATGAGCAAAAAAAATCACAAAATGCTTAGGGGCCCTTATAAAAAGCCTTTCAAGGAAGTCTGATACAGGGCCCACTCAGGATTAGCTACGCCAGTGCTTTGATTATAAAATCCATTTCTTGGACAAAGAGATTCACTAAACTCTATAACTCTCCTAGAGCGAGATATTTTGAACCTATTGATTTAATTGGAAGAAGAATCAAAAATTTCTTCTAAAGTTAAAATGTCTTGTAAAGGGGGGGGGGGATAAAAGCTCAGAAAAGTATTCCAAAAGTTGCTTTCTTGAAAGGAATGAAGGAAATCAATATTTATCAAAATGTTCGAAATACATGAAATTATAAATAGATATAGAAGATTTATTGTACATTTTGAAGTTGTTTTTTGTTTGAAATCTAAGCTGGATTTTTGAAAATTTATTTAGCAAGAAATGCAAATCGTGCAAAAATTAGTGCAAAATAAGAAATCGGGAGGAATGTGGTCATTTAATTTCAAAGATATGTAAAGATTTATAAGCTACAACAGCCATTCCATTCTATTAACTTCAGTTAGTTATTTTCAGTGATGTAACAACTCTTGCTTATCCATTGATGTTGCTAATTTTTAAAGCTAAACCAACTCCATTTAACCACTAAGAATAAATAAAACTTTCTATACTAACGCAGTAACTTGAAGCATTATTCGAAATCTCGATATTTTAAAATCGTTGTGAAGTAAACATATTGTCAACCACCAGAACACACACATCTGTAGTATAAATTTTAACCTATTACGCAAATATGCATTCAGATTTTTTAAAAAATTTCCTTCAATAAAAAAAAATTTCTTATAATAATCATAAAATTAAAAATTAAGCAAATGAAATAAGTTAAAATGTGAAAACTATATAAAATTAAGAAAACCAACAAAAAAAATGAAATTTAGTTTTAAGGTGTCATACCAAGCATTCACACAAGCTCTTTCCTTGTCAGTTACTGGTCTGTCATCAAGGTAGCACAGGTCTTTCTGCAATACAGGTTTTGCAAGGATCGAATTGAGTTTTTGTCAAACATCAAATTCAATTGAATTTAAAGTGTAATGAAACTGTGATACATACTATACCAACAATAAAATTTTTCCTGTAGTTTTTCATGTGCTTCAGTACTGGATTTCCACTCATGTTAAGAACACGCTAATAAAATAAAAACAAAATATCCTGCTTGAAATATTAATAAAATTGGAAAACAATACAATTGCTTGATACAACTAGAAATTGTCCATTTGAGAAATATAAACTAAATTAAGAAATAACGTTGAAAATATTTTATACCCCAATATATCATCCCAAGTAAATGTAATGGACATTAAGTCTCCAAAAATGCATAATTTAAATACAGTAATACCCCGAAACGCGATTGGTGAGACCGAGTAATAACCGCGTAAGTCGGGGTATGTTTTCTCATATAAATACTTATAAATCATTTTTATTTGGGGCCAAAGACGAAAAAAATAATAATTTAGAAAAAAAAAATTAATAAAATCTTGTTAATCAAATACAAAATCGCAAACCGAAGTTATTTTAATGTAGAAGGTTTCATGAAATCTAACAAAGTAGTCTGGCAGCTAGCTCCTCAGAGTTTTTTTCTCCCGCGAAGTTTTCTCGTAGCATGTTAATAATTTTTTTATTCTTTGTTTTGTCAAAAAAAAAAAAAAAACCGCTCATCGCGCGCTGGAGTTTGTGTTTTATAAAATTGTAACCGTTTTTCAACTAAGCTTTCTGAGGTCTTTTGTCAAACTCCCAAACGTCATTCGATCTTCTGATTGAACTGAGTTTACAGACTCAAGTTCTTCAATGACTTGCTCATGCATTTCTATGAGCTCATCAATTGTGGGAATCCAAAAGCTCTTGAGCGTCATCACTATCCACTTCTAAATTTATTTGCTTGGCAAGATCTACAATTCCTCCAATCACATTACCAATTTTACAATTTTTTTTTCCTCAAAAGAAGACGAATCAACGAGTTTTGAAAATTGCATAACTCCGAGTTCGAGTAAGTCGGGGTTTCCATAAGTCAAGGTATTACTGTATATGTATACAGGGTGGTCCCGAATTCATGGTACAAACTTTAAGGGTAGGTACAGGACATTGTAACAATCATTTATTGTATAGGAATGTATGGGCGAAGTGACGTGGTGAGGTACAAACACGAAAAATAAGAGACGAAAGGAAAGACAAAGTGTTTATTAAAAGCGTCGTTGACAAGTGTAATGTTTGCAATAACTGTTTAGCACATGTACTATGAAGTCCAGCTGCAGCTCATGTTGCTCTACCACCCATTGGAGGTCGGAGAAGATAGTCTGCCGGAGTCAAAGCTTGTACTCACTAAAAATCGAAGAAATGTAAGCAATATTCGTTTAACACTCTATAAGATCAATCTAACTTATAGAAACGGTCTAATGACACACTTACGCAATGAGCAACAACACTTGTACTTGACTCAGGTCTATCAGCCTCAACGTTCAAGATGCTTTCTTCCAGGTTTGGACTGCGTACAGCTCTTCGGCAACCATCTTCACGTCTGATGACGAGGAAAGAACATGTTTCACAAAGTTGACGATGTAACCCATGAAAAATTCTGTGATCCGGCATTCGTCAATCAGGAAACTGCGTCTTCATTCGTAGCGCAGCTCTGCCGTTTGAACGGCCGTACATTTAATGCATGTGTCTGCATTTTCGGCATCCATAAAGTATCTCATCGTAGACGTCAGCACAATTTCGAAAGGCGCTTTCGTGTACTGAGATGAATCATGTTGAACAGCGGCTAGACATCTATTGCCCCTTACCAGCAACGCAACCAGCCGATGACTCCATTTCTCTTTTCTTTTATTTCCCCTGTTAGAGCCTCGCCGCGTTACTTGCACCCATACATTCCTATACAATAAATTATTGTAACAATGTCCTGTATCTACCCTTAATGTTTGTACCATGAATTCGGCACCACCCTGTATATATATATAATCCATAAATATATACGAATAGACAAGACAGCAAGAAAAATTATATATATATACTGTGGTACAATAAGTAATGCACCAAGAAGGAGTAAACTGAAATAACTTATGAAAGAATTTTTGTAACTGTTTAACTTTTGGCAGACAATGACTGCTGAGCTAAGTCCTAATTTAAGTAGCTAATAAACATTGGAAAAAATAAACAAATAGCTACATTGCTTAAGACGCCTTAGTCAGAGAAGGACTGTCAGACCTATTTTCAAATATTGTAGATAAAATATTCATAGTAATGTATTTCAAAATTACTTAGATGACTCAGACAGCTGATTAATAAAAATTATTTTAAAAAAGTACGATTTTATACACATTTTTAACATTTCTTTACAACTCTGACATTCTATTCTAATTGAAAGCTTAAAAATTACCTTACCAAGGATAACATGGCTGCAAAAACATCCAAAACAGCTGGATCATCAATCATATTATAAGAAAGATCGACGTTTGTGATTGAGTGACACTTTGTTAAATGCTGAATATTGGCAATGGTCTTCAGTCTGTTATAGCTGATTTGTAACGTCTTTAAATTTGGCAAGCAACCTGAAAAATGATGCAAATGTCTGTTAATAATCAGTTTCGAAATGAACTTATGTTAATAATGATATTAATCATTATAAAAATGAATATTTTTGTGAAAAAGACGAGTGTTCTTAAAATAAATACAATCTGAATTTTATAATCTATATATATATGAACTAGCTTTTACCCTCGACTTCGCATGCTTTGATATCTTTAAATAACTGTCAAAGTCATAATCATTATTATTAGAAAGTAAATAAATTATGATAAATTTTTTTACTGCTTGACTGGGAGCATTAAAAGTTAAAAATTCTAAAATTGAGCTTAGTTTAAAAAATTGAAAACATACTTTATTATAATGAACAACAAAATTTCAATAACAAACTATTAATATTTTGAAAAGTTAAAAAATATCTACGTTTAATAAATAATTCCTCTTTAAAAGAGCTCAAAACAGAACATTATTCTAGGATGCTATTGTAAGCTATATTATATGTTTTTCCGTCAGGAGCAAATATGTGGAGATTTCTTTAAACTTAAAAAGGTTTTGTTACTCTAGTTGTTTGTTTATGAAGCTCTCAATTATTATTTAATAAAGTGTATCCGAAACAGCTGCTGACATACTTAATTGAACAGTGAGATAACTATCAATAAACAAAAACAAAAAAAAAATTTCACACGTGTTAGCGTATTATCATGTGCGCGTAACACTATGTCTTGTGGTGATCATCGGTCGCCAGTAATTAAGACAATGACTACATTAGCTCAGCTTGGCGTTCAGTTTCACGTTCACCCGTATAGTTTCCGTTCTCGTAAGAATACGGGAAGAAAATATACCCTATGTTACTCTGATAATGTAGCTTTCCATTAGTGGAAGAATTTTTAAAATCGGTTTAATAGTTCAGGCGTGAAAGCGTAACAAACAAACAAACTTGCATTCACATTTATAATATTACCAGCCGTTACCCACCCGCTCTGCTGGGTATCCCATGATGTTTTATAAATTCATACAGTTTATGTATATATATAAATTATTGATATATAAGTCCTAGCATTAATAATTAGACTGTATTGAAAAATATAATATACCTGTAACTGTCGCCTCTTGATTTAAAAAAAAAAGGGCAGAACCCTTCTAATTTGTATTTTCTAAAAATCTCTAAAATTGAACTATAGAATGATGTTTGCTCTTTCGTAACCCTATAACTAAGTGGATTCCCGCAAAACCAGTTTTCGGTGGATCTCTACTCCGTAAATTGAACATGCAAGCCAAATTTCAAGTCTAAATCTAACAGAAAAAAACGAAAGTTTTATTATCAATATCCCCGTAATCCCGTTGAGAGACGTTTTCCAAAACAACCGCTCTCAGCGGATTTCTATTCAACAAAAGAAAAATGCAAACCAAATTTCATTATTATAGTCCTTGTAGTTCGAAAAAAGGAATTTTTTTTGTCAATACGTCCCAGTAACCCCCTGCCCCTCCCCCAGTAGTTGATTTTCATAAAATGCATTCTTAGTGGAGCCCTATTCAACAAAAAGAAACATGCGTAACAAATTTCAAGAATATGGGTCTAACAATTTGGCAGGGTCACGCGGTGAATTTATTATATTACTCATTGGTGACGTAATGATGTAATGGTTTAAACGAGCTGCTTGTGTATCTTGTCTTTGGCAAGGAGCCAAAAGAATGGAGTAGATAGATTTCTCTGGAATAAAATGGTGAATTGATGTTGCTCTGATGAGTTTAGTTTTTCTTTAGTATGAATTGGGTTCACGGCTGACATTTGTGCGGGGAAAACCGAAATGGATTTCGAAGATTAAGGATTTAAAACTGTTTTGAAGATTGAGGATTTCGAATTGGTTCAAGAATAAGAATTGCGAACTGTTGTGAAGCTTGGTGACATCGAAACTGTTTTGAAGATTATGAATTCCAGTTATATCCAACGGTTGATAAAATGGCGTTTTTAGGAAGAGCTTTGAAGGTAGATTTGAAGTGTTTGGCGGAAGAATTAGGAGAAACTGTAACGGAAGAAATGAAAGTTTCTGCTTTAAAAAATATGATATTAGCAAGTGAAGAGTAAGAAGAGGCGTTCGCGAAAGAATTACTGCACAGAATAGTAAGTGAAAGAGAAGCAATAAAGTGCCAAGAAAGAGAAAATGAAATAAAACGTCAAGAAAGAGAAGATGAAATAAAGCGTCAAGAAAGAGAATATGAATTAGAAAAGTTGAGGATAGAAGCTTCGATAAGGAATAATGGTTTTAGGAGAGAGATGGACTTGGGGGGGGGGCAGAATGAAGGAATACAAGAACACGTACCAGTTGGATTGCAAAAATTAATGCGTACTTTTGACCCTAAAGAAGGTGATATAAGTTTTTACTTAATACTGTTTGAAAGACAAGCACGAAGAGTTCATATTAAAGAAGAAGACTGGGTTACGAATCTTGTTGGACTATTGCCGTTAGAAATGGCGAATTTGATTGCCAGGGAACCTGAGGAAAAGGCAAATGACTATGAGTATATAAAAAGTATGTTATTAAAAAGATTTAAATTGAGCCCAGAAGCATTTAAAATAAAATTTAAGAGGCATTGTAAATCGACCGAGTACACTTGGCGAGATTTTGGATTTGAGTTGGCGAACTATTTTAATGAGTGGATTTCGGGACTAAATATCTACGATTTTGACAGTCTGAAACAACTTGTCATTGTAGAACAGATGAAGGAACAAGTATCCAGGGATATACAACAACATTTTATTGATGATTGGGGTAGAATTGTAACAGTTGACGATCTTGCTGAGAAGTTAGATGATTATGAAAACGCAAGGCAATATAATTAGGCCACTAAAGCTACTTCGTCTCAACAGTATAGAAATTCCTATCGGGAAAGGCCTGGCACGTTCAATAGAAGATGTCATACATTGAGTGAAGGATATAGACAAGAATCTAACAACCGCAGTGGATACGATAAGCGAAATTCTTTCCAAAAACCAGTTTACATGTTTCAATTGTGGACGAGTAGGACATTTTGCGAGATTTTGCAGGGATAAGAAAGATGGGAGAGAAAAGACCGAGGGTAAAGTTGCTGAGGTAAAGGTATCTGAAGTGCAAGTGACAGAAGTCAAAGTAGTTGAGGATGAAAGCAAAGTAGTCACAGCGAGATTCAATGGCGAAGTTTTAATGGAAAATAAGAAATGCAGCGCAGTTCATTTAAAAATGTCTGATCTTAAAATAGTAAAAATTTCTTATGGTGGAGTAGAATATGAAGCTGTAGTAGATTTAGGTGCACAAATTAGCGTGTTTAAAAGCAGTGTAGTAGGGAAGGAAGTCGATTACAAAGGATATATAATGTTGCAACCTGCATTTGGTGATTGTTTAAAGGCTGAACTAAAAGAAGTGGATATTGGTTTGGTAACGAACGGGTATATTACGCCGGTAATTAAAACGGTGGTGGCAACTGTGGATAGACTGAACGCTGATATATTATTAGATACTGAAACTTATGAAGCATTATTAGAACAAGAGAGAATATACAATCCCAGATTTACAGCCGCTGTAAACTTAAGATCAGATTCCCCCCAAAAATTGTTAGATGAAAGTGTAAATACTGAGGAGGAAGAACAGGAGCCAACAATAACAGAATATGATGAGGAGAATGAAAATAACACCGAAAAATTCAAGAAACAGCAAAAGAGTTGCGATACTCTTCAAGAAGCATGGAATTTTGCTAAGCGAAAAAAGGAGGATATGTGATAGAAAACGATATCCTGTACCATGAAGAGCTGTTGTGCGGAAATAGGATAAAACAGTTAGTGATTCCCGAAATTAGGAAGAGGAAGATACTAGAAATTGCACATGAATCAGTGTTCGGATCACATCTAGGAGCTCATAAAACAATTCAGAGAATCAAGTTTTCATTTTATTGGCCAGGAATGGTGAAGGAGATTAAAGCATATTGTAATTCTTGTCATGGTTGTCAGTGCAGAAAAGTAATTCGTTCGGTTGACAAAATTCCAATAACACCTGTATCTCGTCCTGAATTGCCATTCCAAGTGGTAAACGTTGATCTAATTGGTCCTGTAGATCCAGTATCGTCACAGGGACATAGATATATACTTTATTTGATGGATCAGCATTCTAGATGGCCAAAAGCAGTCCCGCTCAAGTCACTAACGGCTAAGAGTACATGTGAAGCACTTCTCGAAATATTCAGTAGAACAGGCATTCCAGAAATGATCGTAATAGACAATGCGACAAATTTTACAGCAAGTTTAACGCAAGAGTTTTTGAAGATTTTAGGAGCTTGCCCACGTTTTTCGACACCATACCATCCAGAAGGAAACGGGTTAATTGAGAGATGGAACCAGACTCTCAAGAACATGTTGCATCACATTATTAGAGAGGAAGGAAGAAGTTGGCATAGGCATATACCGTTTTTACTATGGGCTTATCGGGAAGTTCCAAATGCAACTACCGGTGTACCACCTTTTCTGCTAATGTATGGAAGGGAGCCGAAAGAGGTCCGTTGTCTATATTGAAGTCAATTTGGACTGGAAACACCTTATTACCTCTGAATATGAAGGGATCAGTAGAGAGTTATTTGAAAAAATTAAAAGAAAAGTTACAAGTATCAACCCGCGAGGCAAAGTTAACAAGTGATGTGCAACAAGGTAACTACGCTAAGTATTATAACAGGCAAAAGAAACATCGAGAATTTGCACCAGGAGATCAAGTGCTTGTTTTGATACCTGATTCAACGAATAAACTATATTCTAGATGGACAGGTCCAGTTAAAGTTGTTAAAAGAGTAAAAGCAAATTCATATTATTTGCGGATGCCTGAAGGTAACTTAAGGTTACTGCATGTTAACAAGATTAGAGAATACAAAGCGAGAGTTCAAACGGTTGGAGTTGTTTATGATATCGATGATGAATTTGGTGAGATATATGAAACGCCAACAGTTCCTGCTGCTGAGAAAAATGATGGAAGCATTTAACAGAGTGAAGTTGAATTACTTATCTAAGAAGCAACAAAATCAACTAAAAGATTTGTTACATCGACACAGAAGGTTGTTTTCTGGAAAAATAAAAAGAGCTAAAGTTGGTGAACACGTAATAAAACTGAAGGCTGAGGTGGAGAAGATGAAACCCAAAACTTATAAGATACCAGAAAACCTAAAGAGGAAAGTAGACGCACAGAGAGACGAATTGTTAGAGTTAGGTCTGATTGAACCTGTTGTAAGTGAAATAGCACACCCAGTAGTATGTGTTCATAAAAAGGATGGAACACTTAGGTTATGCATAGATTTCAGAAGTTTGAATGCTCTTACCGTACCGGACGCATATCCAATGCAGAATATGATGGAGTTGAATTTCTTAGTAGGGAAGAAACAATTTATTACTGTTCTAGATATGTTGAAAGGATATTGGTCTATACCAATGGAAGACAGCAGCAAACATCTAACAGCGTTCCGTACTCATCGAGGACAGTACCAGTGGAATGTATTACCATTTGGGTTAAGAAACGCTGCTGCAACCTACCAAAGAGCCATGTCTAAAGTGGTCCAAACTATATCTGGCTTTGCATGCGCGTATATCGACGATTTAGCCGTATTCTCTGATACATGGGAAGAACATTTAGAGCATATGGAAGAAGTTTTCAAAAGATTGGAGCATTTTAACTTCTCAGTAAATTTAGGAAAGTGTGAGTTTGCAAGACGACAAGTTAAATACTTAGGACATGTCATTGGTTCAGGTAGACATTCACCGGATAAAGAAAGAATAAAAGCGATTCAGAACTTAGAGGCACCAACGACCAAGAAGCAACTGAGAAGTGCATTAGGATTATGCAATTTTTATAGACAGTATATTCCAAACTTTGCAAAAATTGCTCTACCATTGACGGATCTCACGAAAAAGAAAGTCCCTAATGAGATTCCATGGAGCAAGGAGGCTGAAAATGCTTTCAAGGAGTTGAAGACAGCACTATGTGGAATTACAGAATTGCAGGTCCCAGACATAGATAAACCGTACTACTTGCATACGGATGCATCTCAGACGGCGGTCGGATGTTGTCTAGGTCAGTCGGATGGAGAAGACGACATTCATCCCATAGCTTTCGGGAGCCAGAAACTGAATCCAAGCCAACAAAGGTGGTCAACAATTGAGAGGGAAGCGTATGCTATTATTTGGGCTCTGAAAAGATTTGTGAAACTTTACTGTGCGGAGCAAAGATATTCTTACTAACCGATCATAATCCCCTAGTGTTTCTTACTAGTGCTGCATCCCAATGTCCGAGATTACAGCGGTGGGCGTTGGCAATTCAACGCCATGACATTGAAGCAAGTCACATAAAAGGATCAAAACTAGTTAATGCAGATGCGCTATCCAGACTGTAAGTGTAAACCGTAGTTAAATAAGAACTTTTAGAAGATTTAAGAATAATTGAACTTTAAAACATTTCTTTTTGCTTTATTTTTAGATGATTAAGTTAAGTAGTATATTTGTGTAAAATTTAATGTGTTGGTTTTTTATGTAGTGTATAATCTTAAGATAGTGCTTAAGCAGTGTTTTTTTTGTGGGTGTAACGTGTGACCCTTAGGTTGTTTTAGCCATATTTGATCTTTGGATCTAATATGACTCTCAGGGGGAAGGTGTCAGGGTCACGCGGTGAATTTATTATATTACTCATTGGTGACGTAATGATGTAATGGTTTAAACGAGCTGCTTGTGTATCTTGTCTTTGGCAAGGAGCCAAAAGAATGGAGTAGATAGATTTCTCTGGAATAAAATGGTGAATTGATGTTGCTCTGATGAGTTAAGTTTTTCTTTAGTATGAATTGGGTTCACGGCTGACACAATTAAAAACAGGAATTTTTTCTATAACTCCTCTTGACCCCTCACAACCCTCCTTGGGGGTCAATTTTCATTTTACTCTTTGTTTGGGGAACTCTATTCCATGAAAGGAACATGCCTACCAATTTCCAAGCAGGAATATCTAATAGTTTAAAAATGGAAATATTTATCGATTACGCCCCTTAATCTCCCGAAATTAAACTTAGTAGTTGATATCCGCGAAACCCATTTTGTAGCGGTTCTCTACTTTACGAAAGGAATCTGCTTATCAAATTTCAAGACTGTACATCTAATAGTTTAAGAATGGGGATAATTATCTATAACGCAACTTGAGCCCCCGCAACGCCACTTGGGGGTCTGTTTTCATAAAACCCATTTTGTAGGGGAACTGCACTCTATAAAAGGAATCTTTTTACTAAATTTGCTCTTCCAATAAATTAAAAATGCATAAAAATTATCCATAACGCCCCTTGAGCCTCCGCAACACCACCTAGAAAGAGGTCGATTTTCACAAAACACATTAAATAGGAGATCTTTAATCCATGAAAGGATTCTGATTATCATATTTCAAGACTGTACATCCAGTAGTTTAAAAAGGGAAATAATTATCAATAACGCCCCTTAAGCCCCGCAACACCACTTGTAAGTCGATTTTCAAGGAACCCATTGTGTAGTGTATCTCTATCCTATGAGAGGAATCTGCTTTCCAAATTTCAAGACTGTGCGTCTAATAGTTTAAAAACAGAAATAATTATTTATATCTGCTCTTAACCCCCCGCACCACCTCTTGGGGGTCAACTTTTCAAAATTCCATTTTGAAGCGGAAATTTACTCCATGAAAGAAACTTGCCTACCAATTTTCAAGCAGGTAGGTGAAGTAGTTTAAAAACGGATATATTTATCTATTACGCCCCTTAATCCCCCGCAACGCCACTTAGAGGTGTGTTTTTACAAAATCCGTTTTGTAACAGACCATTATTCTACGTAAGAAATCTATTTATCAAATTTAAAGACAGTGCGTCAAATAGTTTAAAAATGGAAATAATCATCTATAACGCCCCCTAAGCCCCAGCAACGCCACTTCGAGGTCTATTTTCACCAAACTAATTTTGTAGCGGATCTCTACTCTATGAAATGAATCTGTTTACCTAATTCCAAGATTGTACATTGAGTAGTTTAAACATGGAAACAATTATTTATAACGCCCCTTAACCCCCTGTACCGGCACTTACATTTCGAATTTCGGAAAATCCGTTCATAGCGGATGTCTACTCTATGAAAGGAACATGTCTACCAAATTTGAAGTTTGTAGCTTGAATAGTTCCAGAGATATCGTGATTAGTCAGTCAGTGAGTCGCTTTTCTCCTTTAATATAGATGGATGTTTTTATGACCTCGCATCATTCCAACACCATTCAACCGATCACTATGAAAATTGGCATGCATATGTTTTTTTTTCATAGAGAAGCGTTTTGTGCTTTCCTGTTTGTTGCAGCTCCCCACCAGGTGGCGTTACAGCACCTCAAATTCTACACCGTTCAATCAATCGCTAAGTTGCCAACATGGTCGCCAAAAACGATGTCAACGTGGCTCCATTGCCAACATTTCGCTATATTTCTATTGAATCGCTATTATAATGTAAGGAAAGGCGTTGCTTGCGAATATTACAATTTTAACAAAAAATAAATACAACAGAAAGTAATATTAACGTATTACACATCTAAGTATAAATTATTTACTCTCTATTTTTAGCATTTCATTACACAAAATTTCTAACAATATGTTACTTTGGTTGAGCAGAGATCAGCTTAGTAAGGTGTTTTCAAAAATCTACCTACAAGTGAGTTACGGGGGCGTTATAAATAATAAATTAAATGTAAAAAAACTTTTTTAAGGACAAGCTTTTATTTAAACGCGCTAAAAAGAATAAAAAATAAACTTTTCCTTTAAAACTTTTTTTACTATCAACTTATAACGTCATTACACAATTTATATGATATAAAAGCTTGTCGCGAGATATACCTGTGTAGATAAACAAGTAAAATAAATAACTTGATCTGATTGATTTTGGTTTTTAAAAATTCAAACTAAGTAAATATGAGTACTTAAATCTCGCGACAAGCTTTTATATCATATAAATTGTGTAATGACGTTATAAGTTGATAGTAAAAAAAGTTTTAAAGGAAAAGTTTATTTTATTCTTTTTAGCGCGTTTAAATAAAAGCTTGTCCTTAAAAAAGTTTTTTTACATTTAATTTTTTCTAGATAATTCTGCTCATAATAAAGCACGTAATCTGGAATTTAAATATCTTGCTTTTATAAAATTCGTCATTTTCACAGCATCATTTAAAACATTTTAATGCATTCTTTATTCAGATTAAATTTTGTTTTTAATTGCTCTATTCTTTTGCATGCTTTTTAGAATTGAAAATGGGAACTCAGTTTTCTATTCCTTGGTCTCACATGAAATTACTTTTTGCACAATGGTCTTTTAAATCAGCTGATCTGAGTATTTGTGCAGTAGTTTCAGGCGAAATGAGATTGAATTTTATAGAAATTTGAGATTGAATTTTATAGAAATTTTTACAGAGCTCAAACGTAGATTCTCCACATTTCTTTTAACTCTAAATCTTTTCTTTTTTTTTTAATTAGCTTTACCGGTTGGACAATTTTATTCTTGTTATAAATTCCATTTTCCTTTCTCAAAAGCACTTTATTAACAAACAGTAAGCAATCCAGCTGTATAAAATTGCTAATTTAGCAGGTGCTATCCCTCATCATAATAAAAAAAAAAATCAAATTGCATTTATTGTTTGCTTACTTTGTTAAGCAAATATTACCTCAAACAAAATGACTTCAAACGAACACAGCAATAAAAGAAGTTCCTAAATTATTAATATTTAACAAATTTATTTAAAAGTATGAGAATCAAAATTTGAAAACTCGGTGTTCGATTACTTTATGTGGCAATTTTTGCTCTTTTTCTGCAGTGTCTCTCAAAAATGTTCGTTAACTTGCAATTTTTTAAAACATTTAATGTCTTCGACTAATAAAAATTAATATATCGGGATTGAACTTTTTAAAATAATAACTTGCTCTTACTATGCAATCAATTTTTAAAGCATAGTGCAACTATTATTTTGAAAAAAAAAACTTCTAAACAATTACGCAACGAAATTCTCGCACTTAAAAAAAATCTGATCATAGATGATCTTTTTATCAAACATGGTTACTCTGCAGCGAATCCTTACACTTTATTTATGAAAGATACTATGAGCATATTTTTTTTTATTTGTAAAATGAGCACAAAAAATAATTCAGTAATTTATTTGCAAACGATGTCCGAAGACCAAGTAAAGCGATGTTGATGCAATAAAAACGTCAGCTTCCTAAATGAAGACGGTCTCCGAAGACAAGGTAAAGTTATGTGAATACAATAAAAATGTCAGCTTCCTAAATAAAGACGGTGTCTGTAGACAAGGTACAGCTTAACGTCAGTATCCTAAGCAAGGACGGTTTTCTAAGACAGGGTAAGGCTGAGCGTCAGCATTCTAAGAAAAGGCGATTTCCTTAGACAAGGTAAAGATGGTGTCAGCATCCTAAGCAAGGACGATTTCTTAAGACAGGATCAAGATATGCGTCAGCATCCTAAGCAAGGACGGTTTTCTAAGACAGGGTAAAGCTATGCACAAGCATCCTAAGTAAAGACGATCTCTAAAGACAGGGTAAAGGTATATGGATAAAATAAAAACGTGAGCTTCCCAAGCGAAGACGGTTTCTAAGACAAAGTAAAACAATTTTAATGCAATAAAAGTCAGATTCCACCAGATTTGCTCAGAAAGGCTTTGATGATATAATCGGTACACAATGTTACAGTATTTGTGAGTTTTTAAATTGTTTTTAAATTATTTCTAACTAGTTTCAAATGAATAGACAGTTTTTAATGTATCTCAGTAGTGGTATATTTTATGATTTGATTAACATATTTTTAAGATTAAATTTAATTTGGGAGATTTAATTTTTGTACTGAAAACCTTACGGTGTGAATTCCAAATCCTAACGATAAATCTGTTAGGTAGAATTCTTTTTTTTAATGGTAGCAAATAGCGAATTTGTACTGTTTTATTTGTAACAATTGATTTCCTAATTTTTTTCTCTTCCCAAAAAAAGTTGCTTTTTTTAAGTATGTAGTTCCTCTGTAATATGTACAGAAAAAAAAAATGGTTCAGAAGTTTTTTTATAGATAAATTATTCTTTTTTATTACATATATTTCAGAATCTAAAATATATATTTTTACTATATTTTTATTGCGATGTCTAAAACTTTTTGTGTCGTGCCTATATTTTTGCAAGTATTTTATTATAAAGTTTTTAATCTTTTGCTCCGATTCATTGATTCTGGGAGCATAAAAAATGCGATTTCAGAGGTAGAAACTCCAACAAAATGTTTTTAACTGCATATATTTTTTTTTATTAAAATGCCTTTGATGCTTTGCTTTCCATATTTTCTTTATAAGTACATCTATCCTCTTTGATAATGTTTGGTTGGAATTCTTTTACATTGATTTTCTTAGATGTTTTAGTATTTTTTTTAGTATGTAATATGTACAGAAAATAAATTAAATGTAAAAAAACTTTTTTAAGGACAAGCTTTTATTTAAACGCGCTAAAAAGAATAAAATAAACTTTTCCTTTAAAACTTTTTAACTATCAACTTATAACGTCATTACACAATTTATATGATATAAAAGCTTGTCGCGAGATTTAAGTACTCATATTTACCTAGTTTGAATTTTTAAAAACCAAAATCAATCAGATCAAGTTATTTATTTTACTTGTTTATCTACACAGGTATATCTCGCGACAAGCTTTTATATCATATAAATTGTGTAATGACGTTATAAGTTGATAGTAAAAAAAGTTTTAAAGGAAAAGTTTATTTTATTCTTTTTAGCGCGTTTAAATAAAAGCTTGTCTTTAAAAAAGTTTTTTTACATTTAATTTATTTTTTTACTTTTTAGTTATCGCTGGACAGGTTTCTCCGCCTGTTCAACTCATTGAACGCTGGTTCGCCATCCCTGGTTTAGCAGAATTAATTCTCGCAAAAGGGTATTAGACTAAAAACACAATTTTTTAAAATCCGTAATTTTTCAATCTTCATGCAGATTTTGGGTAACATTGTTCTACACACGAAAAAAAAAAGGTTTAGTGAGATTATCTTCATAAATGACGAAGTTATTAAATGTTTAATTAAAATTTTGACTATTTTTGAAAAACTTAAAGAATATATTATTTATTTGAAATATTTTGAAGATAAGGGATATATTTCTCTAACATATTAGAAGAAAATTTTAGTTGTTTATTAAAAAACTTCAAAAGGCATTTAAATATTTGTATTAATCAATAAAATGCTTAAGACTCAAAACGCATTTTGTAATCAAAAAAGAAAGTTTTATCAGTCTGCACATTGAATATCTTCTACGTAAGAATCTATTTTTTTTAATTGCTCAGATCATCTTTAGAAACTTGATTTTGAAAAAATCAATAATTAAATTCAAATAAAATTAACAGATTCTATTTGTAATTAAATTTAAGGACACATGTCGTAGTGTGTGTTTAGATTACTGGTGATAAAATGAGGTATATTTAAATTACTCGTAGGCTTAAAATTAGAAAATTTCTTTAAAAAATTCCTTCATTTTATTATAAAATTATTTTTTTTAATCGAAAATATATTGCATTTCTAGATAATATTTTTCTCTTATTGTTTTCCTAGCGGATTCCTTTTGATGGGTAAGATACATAAAAAAATGATCTTTCCGATTCTGTAATTATTTTTTGTCTGAGTTTCATAGATTAAAGTTAGATAAATTATTTAAAGAATTTCTTCAATACTCCATCTCAGTTTAACTTGGCAGCGTTGAGAAAGGTATACAATGTACCAATCTACTTGAAAAATAGCTCTACTTTTTTTGTTTTGAATTTAAATCCAAGAAAATAGATAGAAATTTGTAAAAAAAATTGCATATGTTGTAGAAATTAGATTATTTTTACGTTGTAGAAATGTAATTATTTTTTAGACAAAGTTAATTAATACAGTCAATAGCGCAACGTTATGAAATTCCAGTTTGGCTGAAAACCGATTTTCGACGCCAACTTTTGTCATTGTTGTGACAATAAAATTATTACAACAATGCAGATATATCCAAGTTGCGCCCAAAACTAGTTTAACGTTTTTAATTAATATCTTTTTAATTAATTGCAATATCGGAATATAAATGGTCAAAACATGCATTGTCATCCAAACTAAACGTGTATACAAAATTTCAGCTCAATGGGAGGAAGATATCAGCTTCAAAATTGAGTTGCAAGATTCCACCCGAACAAATTACATACATACATACATACATACATACATTGTAAGTTAAATAAAAGCTTTTAAGAAATTTGTTAAAAAAAATTGCATATGTTGTAGAAATTAGATTATTTTTACGTTGTAGAAATGTAATTATTTTTTAGACAAAGTTAATTAATACAGTCAATAGCGCAACGTTATGAAATTCCAGTTTGGCTGAAAACCGATTTTCGACGCCAACTTTTGTCATTGTTGTAACAATAAAATTATTACAACAATGCAGATATATCCAAGTTGGCGCCCAAAACTAGTTTAACATTTTTAATTAATATCTTTTTAATTAATTGCAATATCGGAATATAAATGGTCAAAACATGCATTGTCATCCAAACTAAACGTGTATACAAAATTTCAGCTCAATGGGAGGAAGATATCAGCTTCAAAATTGAGTTGCAAGATTCCACCCGAACAAATTACATACATACATACATACATACATTGTAAGTTAAATAAAAGCTTTAAAAAAAAAAATCCTTTTTATCGGCTATTAGACCTACAGACTTAAAATTTAAGAAATATATTTTTTGTTGAGAAGAGTCTATAGTTCTGAGAGAGCTATAGACTATAAAAGATTTTTTTTTGTTTAATTCCCAATTCACGTAAAATTAACTCATTAAAAACTCCTTTATCCTTCAATCTGTATTGTTTAACTTTTCAATTCCCCCTGCGAAGAACGGGTATACCAGCTATATATATAGAGAGAGAGAGAGAGAGAGTTCTTTTTTAAAAGTATAACTCGTAAAAAACTGGATCAAAACAGGCTCACCAACGTTTGAAACGAGTTTGTGTAAAAGAACTGCGTTTTCCACGAGTTACTTAAAAGTGATAAACTTGACATTTTTTATCATTATGGTATATAAATTCTGTGATTCAGATAATACACTCGCGCTCTCTCTCTGTTTAAGTATTATGTAAAAACCGTACTGTGTTTTAGTAAGTTTAACACTAACAATTTAGGAATTCAAGGAATAAAATTGAAAATGTTTTCGGGAAAAAATATAAATATTGAGTTTTTGATCAAATCTCGTTTAAAAAACCGACTTTAAAAGAATTTTATTCTGTGCAAATATTCCGCCCATTTTTATTGCATTTTTTTTTGCACTTATTTTCAGGGACACTCAGATTTATAAAAAGATTTCTTCTATTTTTATAACTTAATTTTCTAGTTAAAGGAATACATATGCTGAGGAATACATATGCTTTCATCTTATTCTTCAATTAATTTCTCAAAAAAAAAAAAAAAAAAAAAAAAAAAATTTAAGGATGTACATAATTTAACCTTCAACTGGTTTAATCCCAGTTCCGCTTTCGAAATGTTTTCGAAATCCGCTTTAAGAGTTTAACATCATGTATCACCGGGTGACAAATCCACAGAAATAAGATCACAAAAACACTAAATGTAACAATAAATATAGTCTTTTTTTTTTTTTTTTTTTTTTTGTGCAATATTAGACCAAAAGGTTTTAACAAATATTTGATATATTTCTTAATAAGCCACATTGTTCCTTTTCTTTTTTATTTAAACTAAATTAAAAGCACTTCCAGTTGTCCTTGTGACTACACTGATGAGAAAAAAATCAAGGACAAAACACATTTTCGTGGATTTTTAATTCGTGGAGGCTTTTTGAATGATAATTGTCAAACATAACACAAAAATATGCTATCCACAATTTTTCAGACAAACAAATTCAGTTTCTCTTTTATTTTACGCAAATTGAGAAACTGATAAGATAGGTACTTTTAACGTTATTCTGTAGGTTTTAGTTTCGCTCGTGTTTCTGTAGGGTTATGACTATTTTTGAAACTTTTGCAAACAATGGCACAAATGCAACGCCTGACTGATGGCTTACGACGAAGAACAGTTAGAAGAATGAAGGTAGCGAGTTCCAAACGGAGATGACACGATGTGTCACGAAATGTGGTTTCCAGATTATGGAACCATTCCAAGAGACCGGAGCAAAATATCTAGAAGACCACGCAGTTATATAGCTTCCAACCACCATAAGCCAGGGTGATCGCTACTGAGCTTTAACTACAATGCATAATAAGAGGATGACGGCTATTCAGCTTGCACATTCTCTGCTGTTTCTGACACCGCAATTTCGAGGAATACTGTTTATCGAAGGTTTGATGTGCAAAGCTTTCTTCTAGAAAAATCAATCACGTGCCTTCCATTCACTCCAGGTGATAGGAGAATTTTCTTGACACAATATCATCCTCTTAAGGCATGGGCCAACTGGGCCCGGACCCAGGGCCTCGGTCACAATGGGGGCCTCGTCTCCTTCACGACTCAGCCGTAATGAGATAATGATTCCAATTATTTCAACGGTCAACTGTTTTTTCCGGTTGTATTCTCCGAAAAACTGGGAATTTCAGATGATGTGTCAACTGGCTACATATGATGACCGGGGTACATGTATAGGCCTAGGCCTAAACCATCATTACGCATTCAGTCAGAAGGTGGCAGTCGGTCGAGCCGGTATGTGTGGTTGGTTGTAAGTCATGCACATTTATTTGTTTTGGGTTAGTGTTTGAAGGAGTATTTGACACTACATACTGTCAAATTTTAAGGGTCATAGGTGAATCCTACATTTGTATGGGGCACAGGGCATAAAGAAGTCTTAAGACGTCCCTGATCCTTGAATATTGAGCAATGGGTCTATGTTCACTTCAATGGTGAATCGAGATTCAGTTCGAACACTGATTCTCAGCAGCTCCATTTATGGAGAAAATCAGGGGATTGGGATACCATCCCTCCCACATTATGAAAATGGAGCTCTATAAAGATGTTGATGTTGGGATAACATGCGGGAGATGTTGGACAGGTGTGCATGTCTACACATCTTTTGAATTCTTTAAGGCATAAGGTTGATATCTAGAGCCATGTGCGAGGCTTGTCAGAGGGGCAGTTGTTACCCAGTTATTTTTATGGACGATAATGCTTGTCTATTCAAGACTAGGTTGATTGATGCATACTTTGAAACTGAAGATATTCAAACGAGGAAATGGCTATCCAGATTAACTTGAATCCTATATGACAAGGCTAGATGCTCTTAGAAGAAAAATTGCAGCTCTCCCCCTCCCCTTCCCCTACATTCCAGAATACTCCTTGAAATAAAGCAAGGTAATAAGCCTGTGTAAACATAACAAAAAGCAAAGGATTGAAAATGTGTGATGGATCTATCCAAGTCTTTTCCTTAATCCTCTTGGGAAATTTTTGGTCTATCAAATCGAGTTTATTCACAACCAACCCTCTGAAGAAAAAAACCTTGATTATGTAAATTAGATCGGCTATATATAGTCTATAGGTTTTTAAGCTAAGAGAGGGAGAGAAAGGGAGGAGATAGGATAAATTGCTACTGATCAGGTATTATACCATTTTATAGCGCAATTCAAATATTTGATAGGTGAAAAAATTAAAGTGACGATTGGTCACTAAAGTTTAATTAGTGTTCAGATAATTCGGATGGTATATTTGATCCTGAAATAAGAGGGTAGATATTTAAAGTCTTCTCATAATTCGCGCATCTCGTTATTAATCCACGTATTGCTTAGATTGAGAACATCTCTTGTAGAAATTATTTGAATTGTGTTGCTAAATTGTGTAATCAATAAATAGATTTATTTTGTTTATATGGCTTGTCTTCCTTCCCTTCCCCCCACATCTCTAGGGGGAATGAGAGACCATCTCATTCCTTACAAATGTAATAAATAAGTGAAGTTTTATACATAGAGTTGTAGCAAAAAATAATAATAGATGTGATATTTTGAATCTGTTAAGCTATCATTGAACTCTACCCTGTAAAAAAACCTACTGTTATGAAATCCAATGAAGAAAATTCTCGGAGGACTTCTCGGAAACGACATGGAAAACGAAATATGGATATGAGACATATAACTCGAATGCCAGATAATAATGTTGTTAAAAAGATACTACAGTTGAAAGTCACTGGGATTCAGAAGCGTGGAAGACCAAGGCTGAGATGGACTTACTCTGGGGAACCCGATTTTAAGATTATAAATGAGAAAAGTTGGAGAACGAAGGTGAATGAGAGGCCACTGTGGAGGAAACTTCAAAGTAAGACACTTGCCTACAAGTAGCTGTCTTGCCAGATATGATGATGACGAAGCTATCATTGATCTTTTTAACCTGGTAAATTATAAGAATATCAATGGCTCAGCGGAGAATATATTAGAGTCCCCCTGCAAAGTCAGGTCTTGTGCCCAAGCCGGATCTTACAAAGGGATCTTACTTAGCGTCACTCAGACTTTGGGCCCTTTAGAGTCCTGGCCCCCTGTAATGCGGGGGGGGGGAGGGTGTACGTTAAGCCACTGAAGAATAATTCTGCTGAATCGAGTCAGTGAAGTATTTTATAGTTATTTTTAGATCGTGAGGTTCCCTTGGGAAATGATATTAATCTTAATCATTTTCAAAAAAATATTTTATAAGCTCTGTAGTTTTTATGGATGGAGAATGTAACATTTTTAAAGGATATATAGAATTAAAATAAGTTTTTTAAAATAGAAAAATACTACTTACTTTACTTATCCGAACAAATATACTTACTAATATTCTGAATCTCGCAGATTATATTTTTGCTCACATTTAGGGAGTCTAAGTGTTGTAAGTGATGTAGGTTTTCTAATGTAGAAATTAAATTTTCTTGCAAGTAAAGACATCGCAACTCAGTTAGGCAGTCCAAATTTTCAATTTGCTTAATACCATTATTTTCCAACCACAAGCTTTTTAAACCGGTATATTCTTCCAAATTTTCTATTTTCATTAATCCTGCATAAATGTAATTTATATCATTATTACAATACAAAATCATATTGCAATTTAAACTTACACATATATAATAATATTGAGTACTAAACAACACAGAAACCGATGGTTAGAAGCTATTTTTATTAAAAAGTCTTCAAGAATAAAATGTGAAAAATCTGCAGACCATAAGATCGGAAAACTTTACATTTTGAAACGAATCAAACTGATATGTTATTTATATGAATTAATATGAATTCGAATGTCAAAAAATAATAATATTTTCCCTTCAAATAATTTTTGAAAAGTTACAACATAGTAAAGTTACTTCATTTTAAAATTCCAAACGGACGCAAAGGTGTAAGTATTGCTAACACTTAAGAAGGAACAAAATTATTTTTTAAAAAATTATAGAATGTTTAAAAACCTTTAAATCATTTTCACATAGTACCCCGACGCCGAGTTTTTCTTTTGCAAGCATTGCAAGGTCAAGTTATCTGCCTTTCTCACCACCATAGCAACGATTCATGTTGAAACCACTTTGGAACCAAAATCATCCTTATGTTAGGATTCTATTTCTGATTCTCACTAATCCTCTAGGGCAAAATTTCTTTTAACAATCGTATGATTATAAAAACCGCTTTCTGTGAAGGAACCGTGATTTATGCTAATAAGAGCTGCTATTTAAAGTCAAGTGAAGGTTGGCAGTTGGGAGGAAGTTGGCGATTGCTGTTATGCTGCATCTTTTGAGTTAAAATCATTGAAGGTACCTTGGTTCAAGAACAAGAACCATGGACGAGTAAAGTTACGATAATTGGTCGGTTAATATTGAATCATCTACTATAGATAGTTAATTTAGTAAGTAAGCTGGCAGGTCCCTTCGGTTAGGTTGAATTTTGATAGTAATTTGATCGTCGCAATAAAAATGTCTGATTTTTATTAAAATGTTTCTTAATTCGGGGCATCCACGCACCTCCGCGGGGGAGAGTTCGTGACCACTTATACATATTAATTTGCGAGTATTTATGACGTAGTCAAGAAAGATACTTAAATTATGTTCTTAGCTCCCCCCCCCCCCTAAATAATAAAAACAGGAACATTCCTTTTCTTATGACGATGTAGGCTGCCAGATTTAAAACACACGGCCCTTTTTCTGTAACTATAAGGAATAAATGTTACTTCACACAAAAGCACTTAAACTCAATTTAAAAGCTTGCCTCTATACAGTTATAGGTGAAGTTTCAATCCCAATACGCTGAGCGGAATTGATGCATCACTATGAATATTTGAAGATAAAAACAATTGTGCTATTTTAGGCAATACAATAAAAAAAAACAGAAACTCCTTTTAAAAAAAATAAATGCTTCGTAGAACTGAACTAAAATACTTTGAAGAATAAGTTTATCAATTGGTAAAGATCCATTTCGTTTTTCATAAACTTTCACTTAATATATTAATGTAGAATATAATGATTGTGTGAGAGAATAGTTACAGAAATAAAAATTGGTCATCGATATAATTTAGTATATTGCTCATGAGAGTTTACAATATACATTCAGATATTAAATATAATTACATAACTACTTAAGTACATTGTTTTAGAAGTGTGTAGTAAGAAATACCTTCAACATTTAGGTCTGATTACGATACTCGGGTTAAAAAAACTCACCAAAATTATTTGTTTGATGCGTAAAACAAGGTTAGAACATCCCTACACTTTTTAATAGCGACGTTTTAGTACATTGTTGTCACCGTATGCCCCATAAGCTGCTATTACACATTTCCAGTTATTATGTAACTTATTATACTCCTAATTGTTAATATTGCTTCATCAATAAGTAATCGCACAAGTTAGAGGAAAGTGACGCCACAAACACAAATTAATGTGCTCTTTTCACTTATTTTGCATGATTGGGGTGAGTTCCCAATTAGCTTATTTAGTCATACAAACAGAGTTATGGTGGAATGTTGGAAACAATGAATAATTTTCTGTTTCAGAAGTCACACTTCCTCAGAAAGCGTAATGTGAGCAAGTTAAGGTGTTTTAACGGCGGAGAATGATCAACCTTCGGGGAGTAATTTTATAGTGCAGGAACGATTAGTATGGGCTCAAGAGAATCAGACGAGTTGTAAATCTGACAGTGAAGGAATTAATATTATGTTAGTATGGGAAATGACAGACATTTCATGGAAATGGCATTGAGGAGCCATACAAATTCTACTGAACAGCTGGCAGGGCATTGGAGCACTAGTATAAAGGCATGCGGGTGTTTGTAACCAACATTTTGTTAACGTTGTAAAGTTCTTTATTAACCATCCTCATTATAAAGTGGCTTCTTTGTAACACATTGCACCAAATTCCATTCAAAGAACCAAATGATCTTGTAAAAAATAAGGAGAATACTTCATTTGACGTTACAGAACTCATAAAAATCAAGAGCTTACGCAAAAACCTTTTCTTCGGATATTATTCTCATAGTCCAAAAGTCACAAGCACCAAATTTCTTGACTGTACTTTAGTCGCTTCTCAGGAGGATTTTTTAAGAATGAATTGAAACGCCGCAGAAAAAAAGAAATCTTCATTGACTATAATCAAATGTCAAAGAGAGCAGTTGTTTCTTGTTTACCTTCTGTCCTAAAATTTATAGTTCCATTCGTAAATTTTATAAATATTAGATGTTTATAAATATTTGTAACTAAAAACTTCTCTTGGGACTTACATTATATATCAACCTTTCTCCCTGAACACAGTGTATGTCTTCTACAGCGGAGAATGCGGGCAAGAGTTGCTTTATACAACATTCCCATCACACAAAAGTATTGGCGTCTGTGACTTCAATGCTTCAATACGGCGGCTTCGACATAGATACCGGGATACCGATTGGCAACAAGTCGTCTTTTCCGATGTGAATGCTGTTTTAATCTGTATGAACATTGATAACTGCATCCGTGTCAGACGTCTTATTATCTTAAGCTATTTTGAGCAAATGCCGAGTGTGATAGTTTGAAACGTCATTGGGACCATAAACAATCTCAGTTACTTGGTGGGAAATCTCTTCAGCAACCAATATACGAGAAGAGTTCTGAATCCTGAAATCATATCCTCTCTTCAACATATTTCTGGGACTTAATTTCAATAAGGCAATGATTTCCCTCGTATTATTTTAAGCGTGTTAACGTCTTCTTCTCAGTACAAAACATACAGCTCCTTCTTTGATATATTTATTTACCGAATACATATATTGCCTATTGAATATGTCTGGGATTTCATCGGTTGGCTTGTTTGGCAGCTGATGCAGAATAATTGTGGGCTCGTTAAGAATAAATTTGAATGCTCTTTCTGACTTATTGTTGCTCTCAAAGGCTTAACCAAATACTCATTTTTGACATGTATTATTATTATTATTTTAAATGTAAGAATATATTTTTATCAATGTAGATCGAAATAAATTTCTTTTAAGGTATCCAACACATTGAAAATGACCAAATTCAGTCTAAACAGATATTTTTGTTTTTTATTTTATTGAATAGAGCTATTTTTTAACTTTACGAAATATACTTTATTTTGGTTCTACACTACCTTAGAGGCCAAGTTACAATCAATTTTCTAAAGTTAGAAAAACCGGAAGTGGGCATTTAAATTGCTCAAAATCTATCATAGCGAGTCTGATAACTCAAAATATTACGAATTTATTTCTATAAAACTTTTTGAACCGATATTTATGTTATTTTCTAAAGAATGTACTAAAATATTTCTTATTGTATGAATACTTTTTGAGTAATGACTGTTATTTAAATAATGGTCTCATAAAAAATGTAACTTTTCTTATAATGTTTACCAATCAGCTCTAAAATGTTCAAATTTTAATAAAAAATTAAATTTTAGTATATTTTCTAGATAAATGTATCTAGTTTGTTTTCGTAATACTTTTACTAATATATGTTTATGACTTTTTTCTTAATGCTTCGAAGTTTTTCAAAAATATTGCTAAAATTCACTTATAATTATGATTTTTGTGAATTCAGGTAGTTTATTTTAAATTTTATAGTTAAATAGTAATATTTATTGGTATTGAGTCCTAAAAGAGCATTTATAATGTTTTAGTATGCTATTTTGTTAAAAAGTACTCCGAACGTGTTGGATACCTTAATTCAAATGTGTTCTCCAAGGTGATGTAAAATATGCAAATACAATGCATAGCTTTAAATAACTTCTTACTAATTTTTACTGACTCTACTAACTTAATCAACTTCTCCACTTAGTTTTTGCGTTATAAATATTGTTCTAATTTTTTATATTTTTTCATAGAAAATGTAGGACGGATTTTTACATTTATTTTCAACCTTTTAATCAATTTATTAAAAGTATTAAAATTTTTTTAAAATTCTGAGGCACTTTTAAGAGACAAATCACATACTATGAATGTTTTTCTAGCCAATTCTTTGGATAGCATATTTTATTTATTAGAATGAACTACTATTTGAATATTTTTCTCTAAAAAATTATGCATTTGTAGAGAAAAAATTGTATTTAGGTATTATCGCAACAATCGCCAACGTTCAGGATAACTCGCCAAGTTGACAACTCCAATTTCGTATGCGTCGTATGAGCTTCCTTCATTTCATATAAAATCGCCAATAGGCTGTGATAATGCGTAAGTAATGTATTCATTTATTTTAAACGTTTAATTCTATTTCTTTCCCGTTAAAGCCATACCACATATTTTTAGCACAACAATTTTCGTTTTTTAGTTTATTTCCTTTGCCACGTTTCAGGTATTTCCATGAATCTGAGTAGTTTAGTTGCGATAATCGATTTTAACACTAGCATGGCATAGCGCAATTTAACGCCAGGAAATAAAGCTAAATGAAACTCGCGACACCAAAAAAGGTGCCAAAAAAGGCGTCAATTACAAATGTTTAACAGAAAGGAAGATACTTACGTACTATGGCAAAAGTTCAAGATAACTCGCCAAGTTGTCAACCCAGATCTTAAGCTGTAATGGCAGCCATGTGCTTCGTTTCATACAATGTCGCCAATACAGTTGCGATAATACGTAAGTATCGAAAAGAACTTAATTCCAAATTAAATTAATTTAAAATTATTTCCTTTAAAATTACTACACACGTGACATCAAGCACTTTTCTTGACTGAAAAAACTTACCTTTAAAATGGAGATACAATGTATCATTTAAATGTGGTGTCATATACAAATGATTGTCCTTACAAACTTTTTGAAGGAATTTTTTGGTGATTCTAAAACGAAAAAAGAATATTACTTCATTTGAAATATTTAAATGAAACCAAAGCAGTTTTTAAGATAATCAGATTCCTTTATTAATATATCCTTTTATGCACGAAATATTTAAATGGAATATTTTAATTATCAACAATGCTTCAGTTAATGCATCCTATTAGTAGCCAATAGATTATTACTGATATTTCAACAGAGAAGTTGAATCATGAAAAAAAAATTATAATGTAAAATTTGTTAACATCTTGCTAATAAGTTGGTAATATACGTTGAGTAATTTTAAGCAAAATACCTGGGATATTTCTCATCCTCCGCTTCTCTCCGATTTGTCAAAAACATATCTGTAAAGAGTTTCTGAAGAGGCAGATAAACAGGAAAAAAAAAAGAAAAAAAAGATTATATAATGCCATATAATAAAAATATTTTGACTCATATTAATTTGTTTAAAAACACAAGCTCATTATTAAAGAGTTAAAGTTATTTGAAGTTTACTTTTTTTTCAAAGGTAAACTATAAAATTAAAAAAAAATTCCACCTCTTTGTGATATACAAGTTTGTAAAAATTACATTTCGAAAAAAATTAGGGAAAAAATATTTCAAGGTGAGAATAATAAGAATAAAATTTTTGTTAAATATAGTATCTCATAAATCTTATGATGTTTTTGCATAAGAACTGATATTTTTCCTCATCCTTAAGATTTCGTACAACTTGAAAGAATTTGTAATCATATTATTTATTCTGAAAAACCAATTGTGAATTTTTTTCTTCAAATATTTTATATTTCTTCATTCCTGCCAGTTTTAAAAAAAATAATCTCCATAAAAAAAAATCCAATCAAATTCACTTTTTTCTGTAAAAGAATTTTCGAAAAATTGTTGAGAAAATTAATATGTGAAAACAATAGTTCTAATATTAATATATTTTTGAAATGAATATAAAATAAATCTCACGCATATAAATTCTTCACTCATCTTACCCAAGAAAAATTTACTCAGCCTTCTAATCACGAATAAGTTCCCAATAGTAATGCTTGAAAGGCTTCAGAATCGTTTTGTTTGAATTTAACGCTTACCACCACATTCACACAACAAAACAACTTTTCACTTGCCGCTAAGATTATTTAAGAAACTTTGGAAAAACCATGGCAACCATTAGAGTCACAGTTACGATTAAACTATGAAAGTGAGAAATGTTAATATCAGTTTTTAAAAAGCTTTTTTCATCTTTTAACATTTACAAAAATAGGAATGTTTATTTGAGGTCAAATGCATCTAGATCCATATTTTTTAAAGCTAAAAAAGTAATTATTATTTGGCTTAGACAGTTTAGTTGTGAAGGAAAAAAAAAAAAAAACGATTTGTTTTGAGTTAGATTTTATTTGTGAATCTGGCAACTTATATTCAATGTTTAGTCCAGCTGTGTTTATTTCCGTGATAAGGATGTTCTGATTTCTACTAGCAGGTTTTGTTTTAAATTGTTTTCTGTTAATCTTCAGTTTAAAACACTTTTTTACGACGGAATGAGTCTTTGGAAGTGCCCGGTATTTCTCTGAGTGTTTATCTAGAGGGATTTAGTCTTACAAACTACGAAATAGTGCATTGTTTTCGGCTTAATCACATAATTTTTTTTACGTAACGAATATGTGGAGTCCTACTCATGTGCAAGTGACAGGTAAGAAATTTTAGAGCTGTATTTAAGTATTATAACATTATTATAACGATGGAAATGAATTTCTTTCTATATTTTATCAGTCTTCAAATCTTCTTTTTAAAGAAAACTATCGAAGAATTATAATTATTTTGTACCGATAATTATTTCTTTAAACAACAATTTTCTTAACTCATAAAATTAATCTATTTGGATATTTTAAAATAATATCATCCTTTTTCAGCTAAATTGGTACAAACTTTAATTCCAAAAAAAAAAAAAAATTGAGAGTGAATTTTGATCTTGAGTTTGAAATGATTCAAATTTCTTTACAGGAATTTTGCAAAAAATAATAGTTTGTAATTAAATCACTGGAATCTTGCACTTCACAATAAATCTTACCATTATTTCTCTTTTACGAATATACCCTGATATATGATTAGTTCTAAATTATCATTTGTGGTATAAATAAGTTTAAAATTTTTAATTGGTTTTTGTTGTGTTATTTGCTTTTCATGATTGTCTCTAAAATTGCTTCTCGTCTAATTGGTGTTTCACCATTCAGTTTAATTATTAGTTTACTGTATGGACTTGTGTTAGAATCATGAAGATTGTCACTGTTCTGTAAACTTCTTTCATTGACAATTTTTTTAGTAATAGTCCTTTTTTTTCAAAACTACTTCCAAATATACATATAATTTTAAGTATATTTGTAAACAATAAAGATTTTATATACTTTTTTCTACTTTTCCTGTATTATCTTCATCCAAATGAAAACTGACAAATACTTTCATAAGTGTTGATTTTACTATGTTATGGTGGTACTTACGTATTATTACAACAATAGCAACTCTATTAATAACTCGCCAATCTGACAATCCCTATTTCCTATGTGTCATACATGCTGAATTTGCAACCATGTGCTTCATTTCATTTTGTGTCGTCAATAGGTTACAATAATACGTAAGTACCGTTAAGGTTTTTAAGGCTTATTAATATTCAATGAAGACACATATTTTTAAACTGAATAACTTTATTAATTATTTAAAATTAGGATCCATGTTTGATTTTAAATGCATGAAATTTGAAATAGCTGGCATATCTATTTATCTCTCTCCCAGTACAGTTTCATTCTTTATACATGTTTTTCAACTCTGTAACTAATTTTTTTCCTTTTGAAGTAGTTTAACTTCCTTATTTTTTCTGTATCTAATCTATAAGAAATGAATCATTCATTTGTATCAAATGTTAGTCTCATAGAATTGCTTAAAACTACTATTGTATGTTAATTGTATATTTTAAAATTTGTATGCTAGATATTTCTATTTTTCAAATTAGACTTTTTGTGATACATTTTATACATTCATGATATAAATGTGTCATTAAACAATCCACTCAAAACAAAAATGCTTAGTAAATTTATTAGCAGTTAACTTGTTAAAATTAAATAAATTGGTGTCATTATAATGAAAAAATGGAAGGTTTTTCTTCTTCTTTTTCTTTTAGAAAATTTGGTTTGGGGATTCTTTAAAAACTATGTTAGAATTTTAGTATGAAGAGTTTCTTTTCTAATGGGTGTTTGGTAATTATATCAAATTAAATTCAAAATAAATCAAATTGCCATGGAAAAGTAGCAATTTTTGTTATTTTAAAAAATTCATCCTTTTCATAACTTTCCATTATCGAAAATGTGTGCAAGAATTGTTATCTTAACTTATTGTATCTTGTTACTGTAATTTTTTTTATATAGTATAATTTTTTTTATAAAGTTCATTAGAAGTTATATTTTCTCAAAATTTTTTAAAACTTATATTTAAAGTTTATGCTTTTGTAACTTTACTTTTTTGAAAAGATTTATTAATTTTAAATATTTCTTAAGTTATTAATAACTGCTTATCTTTAAAAACAAATTCTTCGAGATATTTCTTTAAGAGTTATAATATTATTCGAGATGTCATAATTAGTAAAGGAAATCTGTTTTATTGTGTAATTTTACTTTAGAAAATTTTATAAATGTTGGATTTTCTCCAAAAGTATTTTTATAATACATTTTACTAAAATATTTATTGAAAAAGAAACTATAAAACCCTTTATGTAATTTTTCAAATCAAAATAGATACTAGGATTTTGATTAGCTATTTTAGCATGTTTTTCTGAGAATAGTTAATTTTTTAATGATGTTTTGATTTATGATTGGAGATATGTTGTAGTGATAAAAATCAGTGACTTTAAGATGAAGAAATCATTTTGTCATAGAGGTCAATTATGATGACGAAAGATCTTTAAAAAAACCTTGCTTCTTTATTTATTAGATTAGATAACAATCAATAGAGCCAGAGTTCAGTAATCTTACAAATTTGAGGTCTCAACTCATCTTTGTATTCCTTTTCTAAAAAAGTTTCCTCTATCTTTTATCACTATTGTAAAAAATGACAGTAAACTATTGTTACTTTATTGTAATTGTCTCCTTAAAACTTTGTGACAATTGATAGTAATTGTTTTTTCTTCTTTTTGTTATTCATGGTATATTTTCTTAGTTTCATCAGATTTAAAAGGGCATAAATATCAATTTTTATTTATCAGATATTTTCTTGTTTTTCAATTATTGAAAAAGATATGGTTTCTTTTATGTTTTCATTAATGATATATCATTGTATATTTTTCCAACAATGCAAATATTTAAGTAATTCAAAAAAGCCTACAGGTTTTAATAATTTGTGTAGTACAGCATTGAATATTTATACAATTTATGCTTCTACATCACATACATTTTAGTGCATCTTTATGTTTTTATGCTTTAATTTTCTTGTGCAGAGTTTTCAAAAATCAGTTAATTTCTTTTGAATTATTATGGTATTTAATTAATAAAACCAACATTTTATAAGAATGTTTTTTTTTCTGTGAAACTTTTTTGGAATTCAGTTCTGATTTCATGTGCCGATAAAAGTTTTATCAGATTTCTCATTGCTAATTTTATTCCCTAGGAAGACTAAATAATATGAAGTAGTGAAAAGCTAATATACTGGAAAAAGCTCTTTTAATATTAGGTTCAAGGCAAGGGTATAAATTTCGCATTATAAGCATTGCTTATTAAAAGCATTGTTTTTGATATACTGTAAACTTTTTCGCATCTGTAATAATATCTGTACCATGAAATAGGAATTATTTTAGATAAAATATTAATTTTAAACAATGTGTTCATGAATCATTTTTACAAGTTCATCTTAAGATATAAGAAAATAAGGCTTTAGACTTCCTCACCAATAAAACATCATAGTTCTAACAACTACACAAAATCTGCTATTTATCAAGAAAATGTAAAGGATATGATGTAAGTTATGATCTATCTTCCCTAATAATCTGAAAAGTTTCCATTTAAATAAAGGAATTTTTAAAAAAGAAATAGTAAATAATAAAATAAATCGTATTTTATTATCACCTTTCATTAGTTTGTTCCTTATCGTTTAAAAAAAATTGAGAAACATTTCATCCAATAAAAAAACCAAATTTCATTTTGTTTAGTAATTTAAAGAGTTTGGTGGCTTACAAGATATTACTTTTACTTTTTCATTATTTGAATATGGAATTGTAGGTTTTCACGTCACCTGAAGCTCTAGAAATGTTTTTCTTCAATCCCGAAAGTCATGTCAGCATTGAGTGAAAGCTGTATTTCTGGGTGTATCGCACTGAAGCGATACTTCAGCGATACGGATTTGTTGTTTTTGGGTTAGTTCAGCTATAAGAGAGCAGCGATCAGTTCAGGTAGGCGCGTGTTGCAGAACTCCAATGTTGCGGAAGCTCGAATTGTGTGTGTGCCGTGAAATCTGATTTCCCTTTCTCTGAAGATTTCGTAGACTCATGGCAAAGATTCACAGAAAATCTATCATCCATGTGATTTTTCTTGCTTCATTGGGTTTGATACTCATCAAATCTTGTTGTTCGTTGTCAGCTCATTTAGATTATCGATTCGGTACTTTATTGCTTTTACCTTGTTGTTTGGAAATAGATTGATGGGTTTTATTTGACAACTTACGTATGGGGAAGAGACAGGTTGAGTGCCTGTTAAATGACCTTGTGATTTTCTTCATTTGAAAGAGATCATAACCTTTTTTTTTTAATTATTGTTTTTATCTGTCATTTAGCACCGTTATATATATTTTTATAATTTGCGTGTGTTTTGATAAATGCTTAGAAAGCTAATTTAGACTTCATCATATGATGAATTCTATAAAATACACACATGAAGTTGGGAGAACAATTGTGAATAATCCAAAATCAATCTTTCATTTATATTTTTGCCACGCTCAACATGTACTACGTTAAAAATAACTTACACAATGTATAAAGCAAGAGAATGATTGTTATTAGAGGTGTGATGAGGACGGACCTTCTCTTATACATACATTCACGTCAAATTTTGTGAATTAAATAAGTTATTCCAGAGAATCTTGTGACGCGCAAGAAAACAAAGGTGCAAACTTCAGCGTGAATTTCAAACAATAGTTTGTGGTTAATGGAGTTAATACGAAAGAAGTTTTCTTTCGAACTCCGGGAAACATTCTATTTTTTTCAGTGATCGAATCGAGTTTTTCTGTAATCATAAATTGATAAAATATTCCATTGATTTAAGCAGTGGTGAATGTATTTCTCAAATTATTTTATGACTCAAATATTTTTGAAAAATTCAGCACACAATGCTTTATGGAAGTTGCTTTACCCATCGTGTAGAATGTCAAATATACGTTAAATCTGTCTAGGATCACAGTCTACATTTGGCGTGGCATAGTGTCAAATATCCAGGCAACCAGTTTAATAAACATTTATTTATGCAATAGTGTTACAAATGGTGCACACACTTCCGCAAGACAAAATATGAAAATCATTTCGTATTCTTCATATCCGATCTCACTTTTTATCTTCTATCTCTTTCCAACGAATATAACAGCAAATGATGATTCACAAATATATGAATACATAGAAAGAAAAAAATCTTAGTAACTGCTTTTAACAGGAAGACGCGATGAGATAAGAACAACAGCAGCAAAAAAATACAGCTAAAATATATAAAATGAGAAATAAAGCATTATGACGTCACACACATGTGGAAAATCGGAGAGTGGGGTGCCTGCTGAGGTTCATCTTCTTCACTTGACCTTCGTTCAAAATTGCCAAGTCTATCGGCAATAGCTCAGTTTTTAAAATTAATTACTCTAAAAGTAAATAAAACATTAAAAAAATATTTTTAAGACTCTTAGAAATTGTTCTTTCCTCTTAAAATAATGAGCCCATAAACATGTATTCTTTTAAATGTGTACATAAAATGTATAATTTGGGAGTATGACACACACATACATTTTGAAAACTCTTCCCACAGGTACATATTTCGTGGTGCGACCTCTTAAAATAAACAAGAGAGAATGAATGTTTGATTATCTGGGTTTACGATTTCCAAAATTAGTCCTTAATTTTTACAGATTTAAAATCATTGCTCTTACAAGAAGAAATAATTGACCCCTACTCTTTTATTTAGTTGCTGGCTGAGTGTAGCCAAGCATACAGTTGCTGGATTTTGTTCTGCCATTGACTCATAAATCTTTTTATTTATTGGAATCGGATTAAAAGTGCCTTACTGCAAATTACCTTGCTACAAAATAATTTAACAAATTAATTTAATTGTAGGAATGATCTCGCTTTGAACAGAATATGGACCGTTGCGAAGTATTACAGTCGCATTTTATATCCGATATGTGTTTGACACTTTCGTCATTGTTTTGAAATTAACGAACTGATTAAGCATTAGAATTTTTTTTATTATTAACAGTACGTGAAACTCAATGACTCATTGAATTAATTAACTGTTGCGCAGTTCTATATAAATTATTCCTCCGGTGATTTGCATGCTTCTTCGTATTATGTAATTATTATAGAATATAATCACATTTTATTTGTTTACGCACATAATTCGTCATCTTTCATGGCAGTTTGATAATTCAGTCGTTCGAAAAAGATAGTTTCAAAGCAGTTTTTCGCATGAAGGGGCAAAAAAAAAAAACAATTCTGTTGGGAAAAATATTTTATTAATGTTGTAATCCGATTTCGCTTTCTGATAGAGCAACATATTTTATTATACTACACGTTTTTATCTGAATTTACTCATTTTTTTCAATATAAAACTGTATTCCATATTTCGACTTCTGTACTGCATTGCTAAGTAAGTTTTCAATTTACTTGGTAAAGGAAAAATTGCTTGTTTATAAATCGCTTGCGTATTTTAAAAAACGCAGTAATATAAACAGGTGTATGAATTGCAATATTGCGAATTTTCATGATATATGAGACATTTTTCTGTTTAAAAATGTATTCCGCATTTACTACAGTTCTTTTAAAACATCGTTTGGTGAATACTGCCATAATAAAAAAGTTTATAGAATGAGTTTTTAGTATAATATCGCTCCTCTCCTTAAATTTCCCCCCTTTAATTATTAAAAAAAATATTTATTTTTTACTACTGTTTTTCAGTTGTACATTTTTTTTTTTTTTTTTTTGAGCCAATGGAATCTAAATTTCGACATAGGGATTTAAGATTGAAGAACCTATTTCCTTTGTGTAACTTCATAGAATCCTATTTTAGGAAATTACAATACATGGATTTTAAATGCTTTCTATTCCATTAAGTCATTTTCTGTTCCTGTTTCCATCTTAAGACCATGTCATTTTAGATTATCCTTACTTCAATCATCTACCCGAAATAGATATTGACCTAAAATACAAATAAAAAATTTATTCAGTTGGATATTTTTTTCGGTTGGTATCTTACATTTTTAGATTCATTGTTTAATAGATAAATATCTTATTTAGGCTTGATAATTCGTCAAAAACTCGTTACTGAAAATCTTAAATACTTTGACTAACAACAGTGATTAATGGGCTAAATTCATGACGGTCACATGATAAATGCCATCACGTGTTCTCCATTAAATTCGGATTCCAGGTTTGTTTTTCTACTTGGAAAATGTAGATATAGTTTCGAATTGAAAAACTGGGTAAAGATGTTCGAGTATTAAAATTTTTCAAACAGTTTTTGAAAATTAAAAAAAAAAATGTATTATACTTGTACTTTTAAATCAAATGCATTTTTGTTTACTTATGTACGTTATTATTGTTGACAAATATGTACTCCTTTGAAAGAAAGTTTCTTCAAGAAGCAATAATTGGCAACTGCGAAATGCATGAGCTGATTGTTTAGAAACACGTGTTTGTAGTTATGCAACTATGACGTCACCCATAGTTTTTGTCCATTCATTATTTAAAATTTTGATCTTATGCTTGTGAATTTAAAAAAAACTGAGAGATTTTTCGTAAACATTAAATATGAATTCTAAAATTTACATTTAAAAAAGTAGTGTTTAAAAGTTTAGTTTAACTTATCTATTTTATAATATAACAAACAGCATTAATTTGATTAATATAAAACTGTGTTTACACGTATAAAAATTATATATTTTTCACCTCTTAATTTACGCCATTTCTAAGGCTTCTATTACTAATTTACAGAACCAACCTGTTTACTCATTCTTAATTCAAGATTAATTGATTATGAACTGGGGCAAGTTATAGTTTTAAACCATCAGTTTCGCCACCTTTGTTGAAAACTAATGACATAATCACGTATTTATTTGTATTGCTAATGAAATGGCACGGATGCAATACAATGTGCTGAGCAATCAGTTTTTAGAATCATTTGTACTGGGCGTTAAGCGAATACCTCACAGGTCATTGGGAACAGTTTGAAAGATTATCTTGAAGAGTTATCTTCTAACTATTCATTGAAATTCTAGACGGTATCGTCTCAAGGTGTAAGTTCGCTTGAGCGTTTAGACAAAAAGTGTCATTGAGTGTTAAGGTTTATTTTCTGTATCACCTCGTTATATCACTAACCTTCTTAGAATCGTGATTCATTGTTACCCATCGTTTTAGAAATAGAGCGTATACCGAAAGCCTTACTCGAGCGTCTGGCTTGTTTCAGCCCATTGACTGAATAGAAGATAAGGCAAGGTATTCTGGATGAGAGAATCTGTTTTTTGGATAAGGATCTATACATGGTGCCGATTTTTTTTGTGATGTATATAATGTGAAGAAAATTAGTTAAAAATTTATTATATTATAAAACAACCAAAAAAAAAAAAAGGATGTGTGAAATGAAGTAGAACAAATATAAGAATGGAGGCTAGCAAGTTAAATAGACATTTTTGGCTAGGGATGGAATACGTAAGGTTAAATTAGTATGAACTTTTAAACTTTTGGTCTCCCCTTATAAGTCTGAATCTAACTAACCTTCTCCTCCTCACTTTGGGACTCGGTAAGCTGATGTGGAAATATCCCAAAACTTAAGTACAATAAGCGAAATTTCAAAAAAGTTGAATGAAAAATTAACCATATTTTGAAAAAAATATCAGATTATTTACAGAAGTAATGCGTAAAAAATTATACTTAAAAAGAATTCAAAGAAATGATAATCATAAAATGAGTGTAAAGCTATTCTCAACTAACCGAAGTGTGGATCTTATACGAAAAGAACCTGACACCGTTATCAGAATGTCACAAAAATATGAGCTGATGGTACGTGGTTTGCTTATAAATTAATCACGTTATATGTATTGTTAAGACCATATATTAATTTGTAATGTTTAATCTTCAAGTCATTTATCACGTTCGAAATGGGAAAAAATATTATGAGTAATTAATTATTTATTTTATTCTTGAATTCTCTATATTGGTTTAAAAGGCACTTTTTATTTTAACGATAATTATGTTAGAAATGAAATGAAAAAACTTTTTAAAACATAACTAAATGAAAAAAAAAATGTTAAAAGTTTTGCAAATTTATCGTTTGCTCAAAAAAAATCTAGTGGATTGTTATTTCATGGCTTTCCTTAAATTCGAATGAGTAAAATAGGCTGTTTAGAACATTCTCTCTGCTTAATTTTCAATGACGTAGGATTCTGTTATTAGAAAAGTCCTCTAAAAAGTTAATAGTTACTCTGTCAACATTATAATTTTCCCTTTTGAGTATTTGTAGCTATCAGTTTTATCAAGCTACGATAATAAATATGAAAGTTGTAATAGGTGTTCTATTTTTTTTAACAATTTTTCACAAAAACAATTATTAATGAACTAAAGGAACCATTAAGTCATTCAAACGATTATTTGGAAAAAATTATATGTTGAAATTATCGTACTTTCTGAAAAAGTTGTATTTTCACATTTATTTCTTTGGAAATAATAATTAGCTTAAATTAAGTTTTCTTTTAATTTAATGTCGTTGTGTATATTACTCGCACAACCACACACGTCATTTTAGAGATTTAATTATCGAAAAATGTCTAAGAAATAGAACAATATGTTTATAACTGTAATTATTATCGAATTTGTTATTAGTATTAAAATATCTCACTTATCACAACAGATTATTTCAAAATTTGCTCATTTACAATTTTGCTAATAATTTTGAGCCAGATGTCTTTATTTTGTTTCTGAAATACTTACCCTGGTATATATTTGATGTTATGATCAAAGTCGAATAATTTTTTTTTATTATCATGGCTTTTCCATTCCCTGAATTCATTTCATATTTGATTGTGTATAAAAACCATTGGAGCGAGTGTTATGATCTTCAGAATAACCATAATTGCATTTGTATGCCCGTTTTTTTCGCATGCATAAACATGATGTATTTGTGCATATATTATGCATATTCTATTTAAAATGTTTGATGTTAGAATATATTATTCTGTAAAAATAATACATGTGAAAGAATCATGGTTCCAGTAAACAGAATGTAATCTCTTTTTTTTAAAAAAATTATTTTAATTGTCTTAGGTTCTTTATTTTTCATTTAAACAACCATGATCTGGTTAGTAATAACTGTTTAGAATGAAAAATTGAATGAGGAAAAAATGTAATTATCAATGATAATTATTTTTTTTATTCAAATCCCAAAAACAAATAAAAAATTAAAATACCTATTCTAAAAAAAATTAACGATACAGTAGTTTTTAGTCGTACTGGTCATACTTTCAATACAGTTTTAATCAATATTCTTAAAAAATAGATTCATTTTATCGTTGCATCATTTTCAATGTAGCAATAAAAAATGTATTACTTAATGCCTCGCTTTTTTCGTGTATTAAAGATCATCACATTTTTTTTAAATAACTGTGTCTATGATTTTCATCACTACGTACCCGCTTTGTGTTTTAAAATTTTCCTTTTATTGTTACAAATTTCATATTTTGAATCAAAACGGTATTCCATGATTACAACATAATTCTGTTTCTACTTCTAAAACTTTTTTAACTGCTTAAAATTGGCTATTGTTTTAGTAATTTTCGAAATCGTCATCAAACATCTTTTGGTGCATTAATTAAAATATTTTTGTAAATCGTTTGGTTGTTATAATGTATTCGTTTAAATAAAACGTTTGCTACTACTATCTAAAGCAGGGATCGGCAATCTTATAGTTGAGGTGTAGTAGGAAATATTTGATACGATTCCCGCGGCAATGCAGGTTGAGTTAGGGAATAGAGGCCAAAAATACAGATTTAGAGTTTTATTACATATTAATTATGCATCATTTAAAAATATTTATTAACATAAAAATGAGCAACATAAAATATAACTATTGCTTTAATGTGTATAAAAAATTAAAATGTTTATATGTTATGTATTATCTTTTTAGACTATTTATTAAAATAAGAAATAAGCAACATAAAATTTAAATATTTCTGCAATATAGTTAAATAAAAATTTTTAAATTTTAAAGCGAATATTTCCATTTAAAGCTCTACTTTATATCGCAATATCAAGGGTATAATTCGTGACTTTCAGTTTGATTCTGAGTGTTCAGTTGTTAAACAACTTTTTTTGGATTCAAAATATTTTTCATGTGAGAAAGATTTGTTCACATAGATATGCAGAACCCAAAGCGGCAAAGCAAAGCACATGAAATTTTCTTCAGACAATTTAATCGCTCCTGCAATGACATCCAGCGATTTAAAGTAGCTGTCGATTTATCGATAGATTTGTCTTTCAGATCTCTTTACAATTCCGCAAATTTTGCTTTCATTAATTCTGAAGATTTTTTTTCATGACGCAGCAATGAGTGGCGTTTCATTTTACAAGTTTTTCACAATCATTTTGATTTGAATTGAATATTTAACACTACGAATGAGTCACACTTGAACAGAGGGTGTATTTTTACAAAAATCATACAAACTGCACTCAAGCAGATTCAGCAGAATCGTTTTATGACAAAGAATTGAAATCCGAAATAGTCTTTAAATAAAAATGCGCGAGGCATAGAGAAGAGAGAGAGCGCGCGCGATTTTTTAAATTTTATCTCATAACACTTTGTAGAGGGCCCCTGAGAATTGCTCGGAGTGCCATAGTTGCCGATACCTGGTCTAACTGCTATTTCCGTAACTGATTTGCAAAATAGTGAAAAATAATTATTCCGCAGCTGAAGTTTTGTCTAGAGGTTTGTCGGGTACTTTTCCGTTTCGCCGACGCAGGTGATAAAGTCACCAAAAGTGATTAAACCGACGCCAAACAGAAGATTCCTGCTGGTAAGCTTTTACCACCCCATTTTTAAAACAAGGCGTGGTCTTTTCTTACCAGTAACGTCTTTTTCATAATTCATAAAAAATGAATGAAAAACCAACGAGAACTAATATTTATATTGATAGTTTTCATGTGTATTGTGCGTTATCGTCAATAACGCCAACTTAGCGAGATTTGCACCGGCGAAACGGAATACAGTAGAACGTCGTTTATCCGAAAGTTTATTATCTGGAGCGTCAAATATCCGAACCAAAGTCCGGATACGTTTTCGAACAGTGCAATGCTCAACAGTTGTTTCGTGTGAGGCCAAAAGCGACGGGAAAATCTAAGTTGAGGATATTTGGGGAATTTCAGTTGTTTTGGTTAATATCTGCGCGGAATATTAGGTCAGTTTGTTTCCAAGTGAGGGGTGTACACGTGCTCTTTTGTTGAGTTTTGCTGATGTAGAAACCAGGATGGCATGCGATGCAGAAGACTGGATTTCAATTGCTAAATGATGATGAGATTGTGACTTCCGTGCAAGAAGAATACGACCTGGTCGACGATGAAACGTATAAAGACGAGGACAACAACAACGAAAGTAGCAAGGGTCCATTAAATGCTGGCGCGTTTCTGCGATAGAGACAGCTATGGAGTGATACGAACAACAATCAGACTGTTGTCCTACTCAACTACTGCTGCACAAGAGAATCAGAGACTTTACAAAAAACGAAGGTGTACAATGGTACAGCGAAAAATAAGGGATTATTTTCCACAATAAAGGTGAAATTGCGACATTTTGCACCTATTTTGCTTTTTCTTCAAGCACGTTTCCCTCATAGGATGATTTTCAATATTCGTATAGTGTCCTGTTTCATATACTGCATGGATCGTATTCGGTTTTCGGAACAATCGCGTATCCGAACGGTGTCCGGTCCCAATTGATTCGGATAAACGATGTTCTACTGTACCATTTGCAGCAATTTAATAGTGTGCATCTTGTTGTATAATAAAAGAAATGCTAATAATGTAGATACTTATGATTTTTAGGTGTGAAGAACTTCATGGCTGTTTAAGAACAGTAGATATGAATAATATGCCTCATAAGAAATTAACTCTTTAAATAACGGGATAGGTTGAAAAAAATTCATCGAGTGAAAATAAGATTAATTTAAAGTAAATATTCAACTACAATGAGGAAGTGGGGAAAAACATTAATCCGGAAGAAATCGCAAAATGCATGGATTCGGATAAATGTGAGCGTGATACCCGGCGAGAAAGTTCGATATTCACAAATGCATCGTTCGAATTTAAATTTTAAAAAAATACCCAGTAAAATAGTTCTTAACAATGCATTGCATAAAACAATCCTTTTTATTATTGTTGTGGTTCGAATTTTTTCTTTTCTTTAAAAAAAAATTCCATTGCTTTTGTAAAAATAATTTTATACTTTAATAATATTAATTCAAATTTTTATGGATTTAAATCCAGTACATATCATTCCGAATTCCGATAAAAATGATATATGGTTTGTAGTAGGGTGTAGTCTGAAATTATATCTCATGGATTGGTCAGTTCTGAATAGCACGACGGCAGCGTTTGACCATTCGGGTGGGTTTGATTTGAGGGAAATGTGAGGAAAACGGAGATACGGTTACAGAAAGGGCATGAACCATGACACCCTTTTTTTGAATATCATTTTCACAACCTTTTTTTATATCCTTCCACTCTTTTGTGAAAAGAATGTCCGTAATTTTGAAATTCAAAATTATAATTCAGCTGTAAAGCGTAAGAATTTTCATACTGCTGTTTGCATTGTGTTGCGTATTTTCTTTGACACTTGTATAACTATGATTGTGTGGAAAAGAAATTCATTATTGTTTGTTTTAGTCGTTTGGTTGTATTCTGCGAAGAGTTATGTAACATTATGAATTAAAAATGAATAACTATTCTAATGTGTCGTATTTTGCCCTAAGCTTGTTATGTTTCATGGTTGAGGAGCTTGGTATTGTAAGATGAAAGTTACAGTGTTTTATTTATGTTTATAGTAGTTTCTTTTTCTACTTTCAGGCGTAATTTGCATGCAGTGGCGAAACAGAGAATATTACCTCCCCCCCCCCTGCAATGTCAGGTTTTGAGCCCCAAGCCTTATCTTACAAAGGATTGCAAAACCATAACATAAAATATGCTTTGCCGGGAGAAGGGGTGGGGATGTACGTTACGCCACTGTTTGCATGCATAAAAACTAATAAAAATTATCAACGAGTTAGTTTTGGATGGGACAAAGAAATTAGATTTCATTAATAAGTGCATCTCTCACTTTATAGAGTAATATCTCGTTGCAAAAAAAGAAGGGTAAAATCTGGCTTGGTTTTTATTTTTAATGGCAGGGAATTCTCATAAAATCAATCACAAATATAAACAAATTCTGCTTTGTGTATAAAAATACCGAGGATATTTTGTGTGTCACTTATAAATATCTTATTCACGTATGTACGGTTTTAAAGCATGGGCTAACTGTGCCGAGGACCATGGTCACGGGGGGGGGGCAGAAGAATGGTCTCGTTCTCGACTCGGACTGACTAAGATTATGATCCGAATAATTTTAATCTTCAATTGTTATTCCCGGATATATTCTCTTAAAAACTGGGACTTTTGAACTATGTGCCTACTGATAACTGTGGCAACACTGCCTTATTGTGTCATATCCCTATCTAGGCGTAGGCCTGCTTTCCCACACCATCATTACTCATTTAGTAGAGTCAGTTTACGCCTAGGTTCGTGAGACTGTGAGTCACTCACGCTTATTTGTTACAAATTACCGTTTATACGAGTATTTGACAGTGTATGCTATATACTGTCTACATCAGGGGTGGGCAGACTTTTCCAGGGTGCGGGGTACTTCTAATTTTTTCAAGGTGTTGCGGTCCACCCAGTGTTAGTGGTGCACTCAAGGACGGGGGAGGGGTCCACGGGTTCGGACCCTAACTCATAGCCTTTGATTTTTCCCCCGATTCATTATAATCCCATACGTAAAATATATTTAGGGATTTGTTATTAGTAATTTTTTTAATTAATGTTAATTATTTATTCAGTAATTTATTTGTTGTTTTTTGTTCCCGACAAAATCAAATTTTTTTGTTTGGCTGCGTATTGGGGTATGATACCAGAATGGTAGACCTTCAACCCTCGACCTCACCCCCCCTTGAAAAATTCTTGAGTGCGCCGCTGCCCAATGTCGTAGGTGTGGTGAGGTAAGGAAAAGGTCTACAATATTTATTACAATAATAAATACGGAATATGTACTTGCATATTTTTAACTAAAATAAAAAAAAATCACACTTTTAAGACCGAGTTCAAAGCAAAACGCACGGTACAAACTTAATAATAATAGCCACAAATATAATAATATCAAATCATGCATTTATTATGAAACAATTCAAAATACATTAAGAAATAAAACATTTTCATGCAAAGTTAGTTTACGTTGTTATAATCAGTAGAAGACTTAGCCTGCGTACTGTCATCCAATCTTGAATTTTCCGTATATAATTATTAACTGCTAAAATCTTCAGGCGTTCACTCCAAAATGTCTTAGCGGTCCACCGGTCGATCGCGATCGACGTAATACTTACCCCGGGTTTACATAAATTGTCGCAGGTGGGGCATACATTTGTTTAGGGGCCCAGGGTCTCAGGAATTCTTAAAAGTTCCCTGTATGTATGAGGTATCTGTATAATGGAAATCATTATATTTATATAATGCATCATATTCGTACATGGTGGTAAATAATTATTATACTGAATGTGAAAACAATCAAATATGATACTTACTAAGAGTAACATACATATTATTTATATGATGGTTCAATACGAACTCTTTAATTATTTCCTTAGCTGAAATGACCAATTGAATTGTTTCATTTATAAGGTTGTCTGCCGTAAATATAATTCAATTCAGATGTAGAATATGCTAATACACAAGCAGTTCAAAATCAAGTTTCTCTCTATCTTGTCTACCTCCACCATAACCGCATATTTGTATCGGGAAAGGTCATACCTATAAAGGTAGCCTTCCTAATCGACCATGATTTGTGATACATTGGGTCACCCTTTACAATCCACTTTAAAAATTTATTTTTAACTTCTTTTAACCAAAAATAAAAATGTTGAGCTATTGTAGATTGGATTCACATGAGAAGTTTCATTACTCGATATTTTTGTTTCTGATTTTTGTAAAGGGCGTTATATTAGTCAAGTGTATTTTTATTTGTATTTGTTAAAATGTTAGTATTTCAACATTTAAAAATAATCAAGCAATTGAAAGATATATATGAGCCGTTTTCTTTGAAAGTGGTGTAGGCCCATTTTTGACTGAAAGTTAGCTATAATTATAACATTGGATGCAATCTGCTGTGAACTTTTTATCTTTGAACAGTTCCTCAAACAATCTTTCAGAATTTTCGTCATTTTGTCAGTATAAATGTACGTAGTTAATGAAATTACAAATACAATTGCTTTGGACATGGATAAATAACTGCATATAATATAAAATGAACGTACACCACTTCAAAAGAAAACGGCTCATATTTACCAATCATTGGCATTAACTTTAATAATGTGATTTAAATTATCAATAGTAAAAATTTTGAGTTGGAGAATTATAAGCTAAATAGAGTTGAGAAGAACACAATTGGTTTTAATTCAGAAATTTTAAATTGGTTGTTAGTTATCACTTCCACGCTTCATTGCACAGTAGCTAGACACACCTATTTTTTGTTGATTTAATTTATTGTCGTCTGTGTGCCAAATAAAGTAGTTATTTCCACCCTTGGTTTAGAAAGTATGAGGACGTAAAAGGAATAAAATTTATGAAAATGATGGAGAAAGTGGAGCAAATAAATTCCTACCGATTGAAGTTACTTTTTTAGTGTCGAAGTCGGTTGTGTTCTTTGGTGAAGTGAATATGAAGAATCAAGAAGAATGCTTAAAATTTGAAACATTCTTTAGTTAGTCAAGAAAATAAATATTGCATCATAATTTTTTTTAAATAACACAAGTATAATCGCATAAAAACTTTACCTTAAAATAATCCGTTTCATTTCAGAAGAGCTGTGTATGTATTGATTACGAAATCAATAAGATGAATGACTTTCTCGTTTATAAAGTTAATCCAGGATTTATTCGAGGTCATGGAAAATTCTTTTTGCAAAAATTAAAAGAAAAAGTGCGTTGTTTCACGCAGGATTTCAACATGAGATGAAATTTGAGGGAGGACGTTTGCAGTTTATTTTTCTCGTCAAATTTGAAAATTTCAGCTATTTTGGTATTAATGTCATAAGTAAACACAAAGCTAAATGGGTCCTATCATAGAATCAAAGGACAGGCAAGGTGATTACCATTTTCCTTTCTCCACTAGGTGGCCGCAGTAGTCGAGCGGTCATGGTCGCGAATTCATGGCCAGCGTTGTCAAGTCGCGAGCTCGAAACTTAGTGCCACTGAATACCCCATGGTGTTGTAGTTTCTTATGCCACCTGATCTCGACTGTGCCAGATCCGGGCTTATGAAATTCATCATGGCAAGGGGCTAAATGTACACCTTTCATTAGACTTAGCCTTGAGCATCATGCAGGGGACAGTACGAATTAGTTCAGGTCCACCTCAATTTTGAGGGAGAACACCTTGGGAGGCGCCAGGGTCTCCCACCTTTCTTCCCCTTCCACCAACCTCACGATAGGACTTGAGGTTCGATGGCTATTTAGAGTACCCCCATGCCGCAAAGGCACTATACGTTTACAAACATTCATGCCTTCTTCTGGATTCGAACCCAGGCTCTACGGCACTGCAGTCAGCGTCGTTAACCACTATACTGGATGGGCGACCGTGTAGTGCACTTTTTTACAGTGAAAAAAACCCACCTATAATGAAGGAGAGGGAACAACTTATCGACATATTAACAAATTCGACGTGAAAATCTAAATTTAAACAAGAACAGTTGCTAAATTTTAGGTTGCAAATTCTGAAGCAAATACAGAGGATTCTCAGACAACTATTGACATTTAAATGCCACATATAAAAAAATCTATTTAAGTGAAAAATATTTCTCTACATGAATGGTTACAAAAACGAAATATAAAAACAAATTAAACGCAGAATATGAAATGCGGCTGCTGATTATTTCAATAGACCTAGTTTCGACAAATTGTGTAAACAAATGCAGACACATAATCACAGTTACTAAATGTAATGTATGGGCCGGATCTTCGGATAAAAGATTAATATTACTAATGAGGAAACTATATTAAAACTATATGAAAATTTTTGATAACTAATACAATAGATTTTAATTGCCTTTACATTAGCACATATAACATGATGATCTACTTTAAATGTTGTTTTAAGATGTGTTCTTATGAATGTGTGTGTGGGAAATGGGGTTCCCCTAAAACTCCTAAGTCCCGTGAGTCGAAAAAGTGTAAAGGCCACCGACTTCCAATGAATATTTAAAAACTCTTTTTGGGGCAGTTTATGCTCAACTTTTATAGACTCCCTTTTCCAGAAAATATCTTTTTCTCTTTGGGTGTGTATGAGTTAAAAACTGACTTAGACGTCATTTTTACTCGTAGCTAATTACAGAATGCGATATGAATGCTTGTCATGATTCTATTGTCACGCTTACTTTGTCATCGTCAGGTGGGTGCATTATGCCATGGCTTAACCTGCGCTCTGCTTCAAGGTTCCATAGCTGTCTCTGGCGGATGGTTTATTTGTGCTGATCGACGCTTCCGTTTCCAAAAGAGTTCCTGCCCTTACTCGCGTCCAAATGTGGGTCATTCACTTAGAGGCGATTCGCCGACGCATCATTTAGAGAGGTCATTTGACTTCCATTGTAAGGCTGCTCAGTCTCGCATTTATTATGGAAAACTAACACAAAAAGAAAGACGCCTTTTTTTCTCTCTGTGTGTGTGCATTGTTTTTTCTCTGTATTGTACCGTTGTAGGACTGACGACCTATTTTGCTGGTTAACTGCTCGTATCTTTTATTTCAGTCTCCAAAAAGTAGCAGGTATCATTAATGCAGTCATTCTCGCGTATATAGTACTTGACGAGGAAGTGTACTGAAAAGCAACCATGACAGTGGGGGAAAAAAATTTGTCGTATCGTTTAAGTTGAAACATGGACAGTCCCCCCCCCCATCTCCTTTTGTTTAATTTGTTCTTTTACAAAACGTGTTATTTAAGCATGGAAACTTCTGTTTTATTTATTACCTTATTGTCTGAGGAAGTTCTTTTCGTTGTGTGTGAGAATAGGATTGATATGAAATCAAAACGAAGTAAATTTATTCAGTAACTTTCGATTTCGGTCTGGTGGAAAGGAAAATACTTTAGGGTCAGTTGTCGACTCACGAAACCCTTGAAACTATAAGGTGTTTATGGAGAACCCCATCCAAGCTTTAGTAAAGTATACCTTAAAACGATATTTAAAGAACAGCATTTACTTCAAGTAAATACAATTAAAAATATTGTAGTTTTTTAATTAAAACTTTTTAACATTATATTTCGGGTTCCAAGTGTCATCTACCTTTGCATTATATTTCATTATTAGGATATGTGTTTGCATTTTTTTTACACACACTATCATATTCTAGGTATATTGAAGCTATCTGCAGCCGAATTTTATATTCGACTTCTATATTTTGTTGTTGTCGTTGCTAATTCCACCTGTCTGACGTAGTCAGCCCACGAAATTGATCATGGCATCGGGCTAGATTGTGCGCCTGTTGTTAGCCGTAGCTTTGAGCACCATGCAGGTGACATTACGATTTGGCTCGATTCCACCCCAATTTTGAGGGAGAACACCCTGGGAGTGGTCAGGGGTTTCCCAACTCTCTTCCCCTTCCATCAACCACACGAGAGGACTTGCGGCTCGACGGCTATTTAGAGTACCCCCATGCCGCGAAGGCACTATGCATTTACAAACATCCTTGTCTTCTCCGGGATTCGAACCCAGGCCCTACGGCACAGCAGTCAGCGTCTCTAATCGCTATACCGGATTTTTGTTGTCACATACTTTGAGAAATATTTTTAAGATCAATATATTTTTCAAAAGGGCATTATATAAAATGTTTAAAACTGTAATCTGCAAAAAATTGCAACCTAAAATTTAGGAGCTGTTCCTACTTAAATTTAGACTTTTAACGTCGAATCTGTTGATATGTCGATGAGTTGTTTCTTTTCCTTTCTTGGCAAGCCCTCTGAAATATTCAATTCATGTGACTTTTGCGAATTTTAAGATTTAACTTATCCATAAAATATTTATTTATATTTGTTTTTACAAGCAAACTGCCTTTAAGAATTCGATTTTTTATAAAAAGTTTTTTGGCTCTTTGACTAAGCAAATAGTTGATGGTTCACTTGCGGAACCCCTGCCAAAGTTCCAGGTATCCCAGGTTGAAGACTTCTGTTCTAGGCTCTCCCCATATCTATTAAATAGGATCTTATCTTTTTACCCGAATCATATGAAATATGTGTGTATTTATTTCTCAAACTAAATTAATTAGCCCCAGAAAATAACACCATTCTTACAACAATATACCCATTTCTCTATTGATGTGAAAAGTCAATATTAACTTCTGCTGTTAATTGACCGTTACACTCAATGTCAATTGAACCAAGGTCAAGCAAGAAATGTGTTATTTGGATTGGTAGATTTTTTTTTAAAGGTGAAGAATTTTTTACGTTTGCTTGAACCGTAGCTAGTTACTTATTTTTCACACAGCATTTGAGTGTGAATTACAAAGGTGTCATTGGTTATCGTGGGTAAATATTGAGAAATTCGTCGCCAATACCTCATGGTTTGGTCTTACGAAATATTCCTCAAATCCAAGGATTGCACAAACAAGCTTCTTTACTAAGTTATTTTTTCCCCCGAAAGGTTTACTCCTAACTTTAAGATTAATATATGTTGTCAAGATTGGTAATATTAGATATTAGGGGGTGCTTTCATTATTTTCCAAAAGTAAAATTGTTATTTTCATTTGCTACTATTTTTACTATAATAGCATTTGTATGAATCCAGAATTGAAATTGGAAGCCAAGTGTCTATTGATGAACATTAGAGACAGAATTTCGAGATTGATTACTTAAAATATTGAATTATGTATTAATACGAAATACTTATAGAATTAAATTTTTAACAACTTATTTATTATGTTTATAATGTACGATGGTATTACCTGATTTATCTTCAACTCCGAATTTTCGTTGGTCTTTTTACAAATGGCAATATAAGTTTATGTAACTCTTTGTCTTGAAATTGAATTCTGATTTATAACTGAAATATTTTCTTTTGCCTATCATTATAATCCTTCTGTAAGTACAGCGTTAATAAAACTTAGTAGAGATAACTACCTTTTTAGTCAAAATTTGCAAAGTATTCATTATGTGTTTTTCTATTTTATTTGGACATCTCACGTCATTTTGTGCATTGATTACTTCAGCTATTTTGTTTGTTTCTTCGTTGCATTACATATCGTGTCAGAACTCTTCTTCTAATTGGCACGAATCTAAAATTTTCAACAGACGATCTCAGGATGTTCCAAAAACAAATAAAAATCGATTTCGTGATTCATAGTATTCTATAATACAAACATTTACTTGTTTTGGTTATGCACCTGCCCATCATGATTTCATCAACCATAAAAATGATACTTTTTTTTTTGTGAGCAAAAACTGTTCTTTATTTCTACTAGGCTTTTTGATTTATTTAACTGATGGTATCAAATGATTCAACGATGCTTAAAATTATAATAAGAATTAAAAATTAAAACCATGAAATGTATATTTTATAGAGATTTGTGAGTAAATTTGTTTTATGTTTCAATTTTAAACCTTTTTTTAATGTTGTATTTGTTGTGTTTTGATCAATGAATCATTATATGCATTAGTAAACATATTTTAGAATATTGAATGAAATTAACTATATTGGGCACTAATTCACCAGTGCATCAAACCATAAATTTCGAGAATATATTGTTTTTAAATTAAAATAATTTTGGATGTAATAGATACAAGTAACAATAGGGGCAAATATATCAATCATATCAAATTTTGAGAAATAAAACCGGATGTAAATTGTTTTCTGACTGTTCAATGGAACTTAATAATTGATCGGCTGTATATTGAATAAAAGCTCTTTCACACACTTGTAATTATGTAGTATTTAATTTGATTTTTTGAGAAATTTGGTCTATTGTCTTATAAATTGATGAGTTTCTTTTAAACAACATTCTTCTTTGAACCCCAAACTTTCATTCTTTAGGATTGTGCTTTTTATTTAATGTTTTGAAATCTTATTCTTTTGTTTTTTGAATTTCTTTTTGATTCTTATAATTTTTTATTCGTATTTTGCTTAATTCTTTGACGAGAAGTGTTTTGAAAATTAATTTTACCAATGAATTATGTAAATATTTTTTCGCTGTACAAAAGTATTTTATTTAGAACATTCATCTGGCCGTGATTTTATGTTAAAAACATAACTTTAGATTTCTTTCCTGTTGAAGCCAAAGTTTTTGTGTGTGTGTGTGTGTCTTCCTATGTTATTAAACTCGCCATTTAAGTTATGGTATTCAAGTTTTACAGCAGGTGTTATTTTTTTTTGATTCATTTATTCCGTTGTTAGTTATTTAGATAAATTTACGGAAAACCATGAACTCATTAAATTTACAAACTACTGTAAAGTGTAACAATGTTTGTAACATGGAAAAAAAAAAAAAGATCGAATATTTTTCTGATAAATCGTCAAATAACTTATTAATAATATTTTTCTTTTTATTTTAATTGACTTTTAATAAAATTCTTTTGTAGCTTACAATTAATTTTATTATTAATGACTAATTAAGCACTTAGGATTTTTAACCTTCGGTCTCTTTTATATTATATATATATATATATGCTATTAGGCATTTCGAAGTTGTCAATCTTTATTTTTCCTTCATTATTCTGTGGTTTTCGTCCAGAAAAGTTTTTCTTCCTTAAGCCTAACAAATTAAATATAACTAAAAGGTTATTCTTAAAAAAAGAAGAAAAAAAAAACTATTTTACATTTCCTCTAGTACCAAGACGAAAAAGATTATAAAAGGAACAAAACGAGATGCTGACCTTTCTATTTCCAGTTTCCGAAGATTTGCGAATTTTATCACCTGATTTTTATCTTTAAAAAATCGAAGCATTTTTTTTTCGTAATTAAAAAGTCGTTTGACCTTATTTGCTCGACTCGCTCTGTTTGTCTTTTGATGATGGATGATAAAATTAATTTTGACACATTTTGTTTACAAGTCTTTTTGACAACTTGATTTGCTTCATTCCGGAATTGATATTGCAGGAAATAATATCCCATGCGTGATTCGTAAATTGTCTGCATAAATTATAAATTACATTTTTTACATTATCGGAGAATTAACTATTAAGAAAATGATTGTTAATAACTAAATGACTATTTGTAACACGAAATTCTTTTCGGTCCTTATAAACTGACAAGGTAATTTTCTGGATTATCGACTACCGTGTATTTTGTAAATAGATTTTGGCGGTACCAAGTCTTCACGCAAATTTTAACGCATTTCTTTCTTTTTTTATTTCTTAAATTATTGAAATTCAACTCTCTGTTGTGAAGGAATAATTTTGAAATGCAAAAATTAAGCTGATTTTTGATTGCATGCTTATATTTAAAAAAATAAGCTGCCAGAAAGGAAAGTCGCTGTCAAGGATAAAGGCTTATGTGGCATTTTTATTAAACTGTAATTTCTTCTTTTCAAAACAGATGACGGAATGCAAATTTTAAAATTTTTTGGAATTTATGAAGTTTTTCAATTTATATTTTTAGATCTTTTATACTAAAAAAATTAAAAAGGTAGTCAATGTTTCTAAAGCATGAAAATATAAAGTTATATAGTGCTTTGTATTTTAAAAATATTTTATTTAGTTGGCTGCTAAAAGAATGAGCGATTATATTAACTGTTATGATTAATTTCTTAAGACAATCTGTTTTATTATAAAGAATTTATTTCTATATATAATAAGATAAAAAATAATGCAATTTATGCTAAAATACTACATGGAATTCTTTTGGTAGAATATTATGTGTGTGAAATGAAGTTTTATTTTAATGTAAATACACTCAAAACGCTGGCATGATCAAAAATTTGAATTCAAATCAGGGAAGGGCAGTGTTAGCACGTTGAAACGAACCGAGCTTTACAAAACCTCCATTGCTATGGCGTGGAAATAAAGAGAAAGATATACTAGCTCACAGATTGTGCCCTCGTTTCTTGATCATGATTTAATGGCCGCAGTAGCCTAGTGGTTATGGTCACGAACTCGTGTCTGTCGTGTCATGTGTCCGAGCCTTAGTGCCACTGAAGACCCGTTGTGTTGAAGGGGCTGATGCACATTAAATCTGTCGTGCTCAAAGCCCCCCCCCCCGTTGGCGTGGTGTGGTAGTTAGGAGAGGGGTAGGGTTGTGTGTGCCAGCTCAGATGTCGTCCTTGTCACTTGATTGAGGTTCAAAATTTACGAAGGCCATCTCCAATAACTATATCATGTGATCACTGGAACAATGTAACCATATATATTTTTAGCGCGTTTTTCACGTAGTGGAACAAAAGCGCTATTAGGACGTAAATTTCGTCTTCGTTCCATATTTTGTCGTACCTTTTTCTCAGCCAATAAGCAACCAATTGACCTCGGGTTTTCGGCATTGGGTCTCATTTGTGCCCTAGATGAGCCGAATCATATTTAAATTTAATCATTTTTTTTTAGTACAGTACTACTTTTTGTTAGTAAAAAGTTCATTAGTTGCATTATTGTAAAATACAACATGTGAAAAACGCGCTAAAATTACTTGGCCATGCCAATGATTGATATCTTGTTTTATTTTGTCACAGGTCAAACCTTTAAAATTTCTGAGGCACATCTGATTTAAAATTGTATATAGTAAAATTAAATGCAAATAAATTACAAAAGAAAAAGGACAATAATTAGTTATAAAATTTCAAAATCCAGGAAACCAACGTCAATAAATGCAATTCTGTACCAAAAAGTGGGATTAAACTAGTTTACTAAGCTTAGTAATTAGTACTAAGCGTAATCTAGCTTAGTAACTAGTACTAAACTTAATCAGCTTAGAACTAGTACTAAACTTAATCCTTAGCAATCTTCCCAGCCAAAAATAAAGATAGAAACATCTATAAATGTTAAAAATTCTTTTGGTGTTGAAAAATTTCAAACGTTAAAAACAATTAATCAAATCTAAAAACACTGGTGAGCAACAGCTCCCAATAGACTTAAGATATATTGAATTTTATATACAGACAGCCCCCTATTTAACAGTACCCTATTGAACGAATTTATCTTGACCGAACATTTTGTTCGTTAATTCGGGGTTATTCCTTATATCAGGGCCCAAACAAAATACAATTTTTTTGCACTTATTTTTTTTAAAAATTCTATAATTAGCAATTACACAAAAAATATTCATAGTTAGAAATTACACACCATTTAACTGATACTGATTAATTTACTAACTGATAGAGAGTTGTTTGGCAATCTTTTAGATTTTTGACTCGATATAGTTCTTTTTCAACTTTATACCGCTTCATTTACATCCTGCTGCATGAGGTATGTTTTCAGTTTCCATTGGGAAATGGACCAGTTTTGATAGGAGTTTCATTATCAACTTCTGCATCAGAATCGCTATTCATCGGGTTCGACAAATCAAACATTTCCTCAACTTCAGTTGCACATATAGTCTGTCCATCATCAAATGCAACGTTAAAATCTTAAAAAAGCGGGATGAGTTAAGAAAGGTAATTCCTTTCCCATTCAAAACTCCCACAATAGGTTGCGGTCATGACTCATCTGCACTTTTAAAGTCTAATAAGAGTCTGCACCTTTTCCCGTCGAAATTCACTGCTCGTAAAAGTCTTTATCTGTTACGTACAAAAAGGATAAGCACAGTAGAACGTCGTTTATCGGAATCAATTGGGACCGGACACCATTCGGATTACCGAAATCCGAATCGGACACCATTCGGATTACCGAAATCCGAATGCGATCCATGCAGTATATGAAACTGGACACTATACGAATATTGAAAATCATCCCATGCGGGAAACGTGCTTGATGAAAAAGCAAAATAGGTGCAAAATGTCGCAATTTTACCTTTATTGTGGAAAATAATCCCTTATTTTTCGCTGTACCATTGTACACCTTCGTTTTTTGTAAGGTCTCTGATTCTCTTGAGCAGCAGTAGTTGAGTAGGACAGCACCCTGAGTGTTGTTCGTACCACTCCATAGCTGTCTCTAACGCAGAAACGCGTCAGCATTTGATGGACCCTTGCTACTTTTGTTGTTGTTGTTGTCATCGTCTTCATCCGTTCATCGTCGACACAGGGTCGGATTCTTGCACGGAAGTCACAATCTCGTCATCATTTAGCACTTGAAATCCACATTCTTCTCCTTTTGCTTCCCTCTTGGTTTTCCTTTTCTTCGCACTATGTTCAGAGTCAAGTTTTGACGCAAAATTTATAATTGTTTCTCGGCTTTTTTTATGTCAGAAATCGTTGCCTTTCCAACATTATAAAACTGTGCTGGAGACGCTCCACTTTCTCCCTTCGCGAAACGGTTCAATATTTCAAGTTTTGTCTCTATGTTCAACACGTTGCGCTTTCGTTTTACATTCGAAGCCATTTCAGTTCACAACTCAACAAAAGAAAACGTATACACCCCTCACTTGGAAACAAACTGACCTAATATTTCGCGCAGATGTTTACCAAATCACACACAACTGAAATTCCCAAAATATCCCCCCACCTTGGATTTTCCTGTCACTTTTTGGCCACACGCGAAACAACTGTTGTGCATTGATTGCACTGTTCGAAAACGTATTCAGACTTTAGTTCGGATATTTGACGCTCCGGATAATAAACGTTCGGATAAACGACGCGTTCTACCGTAATTTGAAGAAAAAAAATGCAATCTTTTTCAATACAAAGTAATAAAAAAAAAATTTCAGCTGTTGATAATTTGTTAATTCGAAGTTTATTATTCGTTAACTTGGGGTTTTGCCTTCATTTTAATGGGGGAAAGAGAAAAATTCGTTTAATCGCGAAATTCGTGAAATTGGGGATCGATAAATTGGGGTCCGACTATATATATATATCGAGAACATAAATTGTTATATTAAGGGATTGTATTTCTTAAAATAAATACACTCGTATAAATTTTTTTTCTCAAAGTCCTCTTCTATTTTCATCTGGGAATTTTTACTTCTAATTAATCTATCAATCGCACTGAAAAAGCAATCATCGAAAGTTAAAGCTGGAAATTTGATGATTTCAAAAGTTTTGGAGATAATGTTAACAGTTTTTCGAAACCATGAAATTTGATAGTTGACGTTTGGAACTTGTTTCAGAAGTGTAATCCAGGATTAGGCAAACTAAGGATCCCCTAGGGATTCTGTTTGGCTTCCTGTAGATTTTGAAACAGTTGATTGGGAATTTTTTTCACTTTTTATTTGAAAAAGTTCTTCAAAGAGGGGTTTCTGGTTTCTGCATATGTGAATTTTTCCGCATAAATTTGAATATTTTCTCCATATGGAAAATATTGGTTAGAATTTGTGTGAAATTCAAATAATTTTCATGTGCAAAAAAAGGGTACCCTCCTCAATAAATATGCATAAAATTATTAAAAACAGTGAAAATCGCTTAACACGAAACCAAAAAAAAACTCAAATATTTTTTCGTTTTAAAAATATTTCGTGTTAAAGAATATTGAAAAAAAAAAAAAAAAACGTACATCAGCAAAATTAAGTTTGTATGTTAGAGTTTATTTTATTTACATATGCCTAGATTTAATAAAAATCATGAAACAAAAACATTCACAAAAACTTAGAGATTTAATACAATTTTTTTTTTATCATTAAACTGTTAACAAATTGTTCGATATCGTCCATTTTGTTATTCATTTCACCATTAGAATGTGAGTCTACATAACTGCTCATACTTTTCATGACGTTCCATATTTCGGTTGATGTGGGAACAGGAGCTGCATTATTCATTTCATTTTCATCGTCGGAATCTGCACCAATAATATATTTTCAGCTCCAAAATTAACGAACTCCAAAATGTTTTTGTCTGCTATATTTTTGGGGCTGCACACACATTTTCAACATCGACTGCACTGAATTCTTCCGATAATACAATAGGGCAGTCCAACCCGGCTGGTGATTTCCGTATGTTGTTCATTTTCAGAAGAGAAATCGTTTCGTGTAAAGAGAAAAAAACTGCATGAAAATACATATTAGTTTGTTGGGGCAGTTGTATTATTTCGTGTTACCTGTTATTTCGTCTTAAGCTTTTTCGCGTTAAACGTATTTCACTTTATGCTGTTCGATCTTATATTTTATAGCTTTAAAATTTTTTTAATAAAAATACAATTACAACTTTATTTACTGCATTAGTATAAAAACATTTTCAAAATATTTTTTAGTCTTTGTTCCACTTTAGTGTTACGTAGTTAGTAAAAATGTGAATCTGCGATTATTTTTTTTAAAATTTGAATTTTATCATTTTTTCCCGCATTTATCTTATTGTTCTGTAAATAAGGTGAACGCTTTGAGAAATCTATTTTGGATTTTTTTTTGTGGAGAATAAATTCCATACACGATGCAGTCGAAAATTCCAAAACAATGATTAAATCTGCTCTGATTCATTATATCTCAAATAACAGTAAAATTGAAATACAGAATTTTTTCATGCAAAAGAAAATTATCAGACGATTTTTATAAATTTCAATGAAAGATTTATTTATTCATTGAGTTCGAATTTTTAGGCAAACTTCGGATTTCTGTGTAAGAGTTAAATAGAATAAATACTGTGAACTCTTTCAACAAATATTTTTTATGGATATAGATTATATTACCAAACTTGCTACTTATTTATGTTAGAGTAATTCGTTTTTTATTTTGAAAATTTTATTGCCATTTTTTTATTTTGCCTTTGAATATTGGCAACATGGCTTGTAGACAGAAAAAGGAGGATATCTATCTTCACAATCTGGAATAATTGGAGAAGATTTATGGTAATACAGATAACTTTGTGTGTGAGATGCATATGTATTTCCCCTTAAAATAACTCCTTTTTGGATGTGAACATCACTAGCCTATTTAAAGTTCTTGCTGTTATTTAAAATTAAGATGCAAGCAAATGTCGATTTACGGTTTGGAATAAAAAGTGAGATAAAAAAAAAAGCTTCACAGTAATAAAATATAATGGATCTGTCATTTTGTTACTACTTTGCATTGAATTTGTTGCTTGATGGTAGATAAAAAGTATTTGATTTCGATACGCTGCATACGAAAGAGTGAAAAGTAAGAACATTACTTATTAGCATATTTTTTCTCTGATATGGGATACTATTTTTTTATGCCACAAATTATTTTGATTGCGAATATCTAGAGCTTAAAAAAGTGTTTGCAGCATTTTAAAAAATCGAAAGGGAAAAAGGAGAAAGTAATTCTGTCTCAATTTAACTTAAATAAATTGCATTGAATTTATATTACATTACTGAAATTTCTGAAATATTACGTTACTGAAATTTTAGAAGCGATAATATTTTTAGCCTGATATTAAAGAGCAGGTCAGTGACTGTGGTATCCTAGGGGTCAAGGTCACGGACTTAGGCCAAAGTGTCATGAGTTCGAGCCTAGTGCCACTGAAGACCCGCCGTGTGGAGGGGCTGATGCACATTAAATCTGTCGAGGCTCATTGTCTTCCCATTGGGGGTAGCGCGGAAGTTTGGTTAGGGAAGTGCCAGCTCAAGTGTCGTTCCATGATTCCATTTGATCATGATTCAAAATTACGAGGTCCATCGCCAAAATCCCTCGTCTTTCTCTCATTTAAATGTAATTCAGAATTACGAGAGCTGTTCCAATTACCCCTCTTTGTTGCTTTGACCTTAATAAACAATCAATCAACCATCCAACTATGAACATGTCCCATCCTTCTGTTACGCATTAGATATCAGTCGCCCATCCGGTATAGTGGTTAGCGACTTTGACTTCTATGCCGTAGGGCTTGGGTTCGAATCCCGGAGAAGGCATGGATGTTTGTTAATGTATAGTGCCTTCGCGACATGGGGGTACTCTAAATAGCCGTTGAGCCGCAAGTCCTTTCGTGAGGTGCGGGAAGGGAAGAGAGGTGGAAGGCCCCGACCACTCCCAGGGTGTTCTCCCTCAAAATTGGGGTGGAATCGAGCCAAATCGTACTGTCACCTGAATGGCGCTCAAAGCTTCGGCTAATGAGAGCCGTACAATATATCCCGATGCCATGATGAATTTCGTGGGCCTCGATCTGATTACGTCAGACTGGTAGCATTAACAACAACAACGTATTAGATATAAAGCGAAATACGTCAAACGCGCGGAAAAGCTTAAGACGAAATATCGTTTTACACGAAATAATACAATGGTCCCGAGAAACTACTATTTAGCGACACTGACTTCTATGCCGTAGGGCTTGGGTTCGAATCCCGGAGAAGGCATAGATGTTTGTTAATGTATAGTGCCTTCGCGGCAGGGGGGTACGCTAAATAGCCGTTGAGCCGCAAGTCCTTTCGTGAGGTGCGGGAAGGGAAGAGAGGTGGAAGGCCTCGACCACTCCCAGGGTGTTCTCCCTCAAAATTGGGGTGGAATCGAGCCAAATCGTACTGTCACCTGAATGGCGCTCAAAGCTTCGGCTAATGACAGCCGTACAATATAGCCCGATGCCATGATGAATTTCGTGGGCATCGATCTGATTACGTCAGACTGGTAGCATTAACAACAACAACGCATTAAATATAAAGTGAAATACGTTAAACGCGCGGAAACGCTTAGACGAAATATCGTTTTACACGAAATAATACAATGGTCCCGAGAAACTACTATTTATTTTCGTGCAGTTTTTTCTCTTTACACGAAAGGAAAATCGCTTAACGCGAAAGATTTCTTTTTTTCTGTGAAAGTCGGATTTTTTTATTCGCATTAGACTGTACTACTGTATTATCGGAAGAATTCGTTGCAGTAGATGATGGTAATGGGTGTGCAGCCTTAATTATGGTAGGAAAAGACATTTTGGAGTTTGTTCAAAGCTCAAAAAACAGATTCCGACTCGAAAATGAAATGAATTCTGCAGTTCCTGTTCCCTCGTCATCCAAAATGAGGAACACCTTGAAAAGTATGCGCAGTTATTTAGACGCACATTCCAATGGTGAAATGAACAACAAAATGGATGATATTGAATAATACATTGAGAATTCGATGTTAAAAAACGCAAGGCAAAGAAAGATATAAGATTATTTTCCAAAAACTCAATAAATGTTTTTGTTTCATTGATTTTTATTAAATACTTACAAATATACACATCTATGTAAATAAAATGAGCCGTCTGGGTGGCGTGGTTGGTTTGTCGTGATTGCAGCCAAGATTGCGGTTTTGACCCCGGCCCAAGTCGGTAGATTTTCGTGATGCAGAAAATCGACAGCGGACATGTCGTATGATTATATGGCATGTAAAAGATCCTTAGAGTGTCTGTTTGGCTTGGGTGCTCTCGGCAAAATTAAATCCTGGTACAAGTTCGCAACGTCAGAGCTCAGTGTAGGAAACTGGGCGTCAAAGTTACCTGCGCCGCACTATAGAGTGATACCAGCTCTTGGGGATGCAATGGTAAAAATACCAATCCGCAGCCCATTGGATAATCTAATAAACTTAATTTTGTTGAATATATGGCAATATCTTTTAACACGATAAAGTATTTCACTCCCCTCAGTTTCGTGTTAAACGATTTTCACTGTACATTTATTTTTTTATCTATCGTTTTTTCGTAGGTTGACAAAATATGTTGTAATATGCACTAATCGTTGCAATAAAATTTAGTTACTTCTATTAGTTCTCAGAGAAAAGGTAAATAATTTAAATAATTGATAAGATTGTAAATTTCGTGGTTTGTGTGGCTTATAAGTTGCAATCTTCGATTTCATCGAAAATTATCATGCGAATGAATGGAAGCGTTTGTTTATTGAATTCAATTAGATTTATGCAACTTGACGCATGACACAGTATAGAAATCAAGATATCGAATCAGGGGTTATCGTCAAATTTTATTTATAGTACAGAAATGCCATGGTATGTCATTAGTAATTCATTGTATGATTTGAATGTGATATTAACAAAAATTACAAGTATAAAGTGAAATTGTAGCATGAATTATCTGTTAAATTAGTAGTGAAAAGGGGGCTCTTTTTTGATTACATTATTTATTCAGATTATCTTGATATGGTATAGGTATTATCCGAGTTGTGAAAATGTCACCCATCTCAGATAATATGCTAGATAATAACTCCAGTTTTTATTTATTATTGTTTTTATTCTGGAAGATTTTTCACGGAGTGATCCGTAAGTGAAACAATTCCTGGAAAAGTCAAAAGTGCGATAAAACTAATAATAAAAAAAGGAGCCGAGACACTTCTGTGTGATATTTATGTCACTGTGATAAATTTATCTTCGTGTTAAATATGACTTGATTGTGAATCTGTCAGATGGGTACCGTGTTAAAGTATAGTTTGACCTAGCGTGTACCAGCAGTGAATTCTCTTGTGTGCGTGCTCATTGTTATGAAGAGCGGATAAAAATAAACAGAAAAAAGTCTGTTTAGTTTTGCATGTTTTTTATGTAATGTAGAGTCATGTAATTTTTATCAAGTGTATCTGCGACGTGCTTCAAAATGATGCTCATTGATTCTCATAATCTCTCTCTTTCTATGTATATATTCTCGCGAACGGCGTGTCTTGAGTTCGAACCTAGTACCGCTGAAGACTCGCCGTCAGTGGCGTAACTTACCCCCCCCCCCGCATCATGGGGGGGGAGGGATTCTACGGAACCCAAAATCTGATTGAATCCAAATACGCGTATTTAGGCTTGGGACCCAAAACTGACTTTGCAGAGGGACTCTAGTGTTCCCCGTTACGCCACTGCCCGCCGTGCAGATGGAACCAATGCACTTTAAAATGTCGAGGCTCGAGACATCCTCCTGTTGGTGTGGTGTGGAAGTTAGGAGAGGGGGTACCAGTTCTGGGGTCGTCCTCGTCACTTGACCATGGTTCAAAATGACGAGATTCGTCACCAAAAGCCTGCGACGTTAATATTCACTCATTCACTATATATATTAAGAGGAAAACGACCGAATAATTCACTTACTCACTGTGAGATCTTCGGAACTATTAGACCTACTGACTTGAAATTTGGCATGCAAGTTTCTTTTGTTGAGTGAGATTCGCTAAGAAAGGGTCTTGTGGAAATAACTCCCAAATGGGATTTTGGGAGGGGTCGTTGACAAAAATTCCCGTTTTTGAACAATTAGTCCCACAGACTTGGAATTTGACAAGCATGTTTCTTTAGCTGAGTAGAAATCTACTAAGAGCGGGTTTTGCGGAAATCGACAAAGAGAGGGTGAGTTTCTATAGGGGAGAAAAAATAAAAATATTTTGGTTTCAGAAGTTCAAATCTTGTTTTTTAAATAAAGAGACGGGGAGGGGGGGGGCTATTAGAATATTTTTGTGTGAACACTAACAAAACAATAATGGTAGGATTTTGATAATAATAACTTAAGAAGGATGTATAGCCTAATGATTGATTGCTTTTGACCAATTTCTACAGGCCTTTTTTTACACTTGCTGTCCATTATAATTGCTTTGAGCAGTATATTTAAAATATATCTGAACCGGTTGTAATCTGATTAGGTGAAAATGACTTAACTTTTGATTGGGTGTTTCACGTTTGAAATTTGATTGCATCATGCGGAGAGACTAAGGTGTTTGAGACTAAGGTGATAAGTCCAAATATCGTCTATCGCAAGTTGAGTTGCCGGTTCCATTGTATGAAATAATGAGAAAGGAGATGTTCGTCGTTAAATTCAACAGAATTTCATAATATTCTCATTACGCTGTACAGAAGTAAGGAGAGAGGTATCATTGTGGTCATCTCTGATCTTTCAGAATTTTGAGTCGGCAGTAATTGAGTGCAGTTTTGTGCAATGTCATATAAACCTCGTGAAATATGAAAAAATGTTCTACAGTACGATTTTTTAAAAAAATTAATTATACTTAGAAAAAAATCTGGAAGCGAATCATTTAGCCGTTTTTTAGAAATAAACCATTTATTGACCATTTGACCACACTAGAAGAGAGAGTTATTCATTACTTTTTCCAAATTTAGATTGAAAAAAAAAATTGATTGAGTTCTTAATCCATTTGGGATTACGGATACATCTGTATATGAATTAACATTGAATGAAGAGGAAGAACTAATTTCGCTCTAATAATCGAGATTTAATTTCAAAAACATTCGGAAGAGTCCATTTATTTTGGATTAAAACTAGAGGCGATTATCTCATATAATACCAAAAAAAGCTTTAAAAATATTGTTACAGTTTTCTGCATTTTATTTGTGTGAATTCATATCTTCAGCTTTAACAAACAAACAAACAAACAAAAAATCTAGTCTTTTCAATGTAGATGACGAAATGAGAGACATTATCATTTTTACGACCTAATATAAACGAAATTATCAAAATCATCAGGCTCAAATTTCGCATTAAAATGTATTCGTATAATTAGTTCGTAATTAATGACTCAAAAATATTTTGTTGTCTTTGCCGTACATATTATTTTATTTAACATTGTAAGTTATTATCATAAATTGTTTTGCATAGTGCATTATATAGATAAATAAAATTCGTTTTAACTTATTTTATTGTTAGTTGCGCTGCCAGATTTTGAAATTGTTAAAAGTGTACCACAACAACAACAACAAAAAAAGGTGAAGAATCAGTGACTTATACAGTAATCATTTTGTATTAGCTTTTTCATTTTTATTCGTTTGTGGCAGTTTTTATAATTTTGTTTAACTTCAATAGAAACAAATTGATTCATTTGTGAAGGTTTTCTGTAGATTATAATAATAATTTTAATGCTTGTCTTTTTACTTTGAATGTAATTTCCCCCCTCTTTTAGAGATTGAAGAACTATCTATACAAATAAATAAAATTGAAGTGTCTGTTTGTAATTTCAAATTAGCAGCTTTTTACTTAATGCACTAAAAGTATATACGGTACTCATAACAAAAAACCAATTTTTAAAATTTTTGTCTGTCTGTCTGTTTGTTCCGGCTAATCTCGGAAACGGCTGGTGCGATTTTAAAAATTCTTTCACTAATGGAAAGCTACATTAACGGGGAGTAACATAGGCTATATTTTATTCCCGTATTCTTACGGGAACGGAAACTATACGGGTGAACGTGAAACTGAATGCCAAGATGAACGCCAAGCTGAGCTAATGAAGTCTTTGTTTTGGTTACTGGCGACCGATGCTCTTCATGAGACATAACAGTGTTACGCGCACATGATAATACGCTGACACGTGCCATAATTTTTTTTATGATAGCTATCTCACTGTTCAGTTAAGTAGAGCATCGGCTGTTTCGGATGCACTTTTAAAAATAATAAATCAAGGCTTCATAAGTAAAAAGCAATGCAAGAAACAAAAAATTGATAAGTTTTACGGTTAGTTTTAATCTTTTCTTTTTTTTTTATTTACATTTTTAGTCACATTTAAACAATAGTTATTATAATCCCAATCTATATCTATACAAATAAATAAAATTGAAGTGTCTGTTTGTAATTTCAAATTAGCAGCTTTTTACTTAATGCACTAAAAGTATATACGGTACTCATAACAAAAAACCAATTTTTAAAATTTTTGTCTGTCTGTCAGAATATAAACAGATATATTTATAAAACATCATGAAATACCCAGCGAAGCGGGAGGGTAACGGCTAGTTTTATATATATTTGAGAAAAATAAGCATTATATTTTCGACTTTCTTATTTAGATGAATTCAAATTATAAAATGCAGACGATTAGCGACTTCCGTACTTATAATTGGTTTCTAAAATGTATACGGAAATAGAATATTGTAAAATATATTTTAAAATATTAATATTTATTAAATGTGTGTTTTAACATGTGAAAACAAACGGCAATTTTTTCAAAAAAATAATATATCGTTTTTTTAAAACCTTTTTCCTAAGATAATTGAATTGTATTCTATCTTTTCTTGATATAATTTTTTTTACCCTTTGGTGTTCACACACAAATGCTTTTCGTAAATTAGAAGTAAAAAAGAGATTAAATTTTTCATGATAAAAAAATTATCTAGATAATTTTTTCTCTCATATTTTTGATTGTCAAATTCGCAACACTGATGTTTCGTGTCTTTGCAATAGATATCAATAAAAACCGATATTCTCTGTATGCTGGAATAAAAAAATATAATAAAAGTAATGAAAAATCGAAGACCTTTTGAACTATTTTTACGAAAGTTAGGTTAGTCCAAGAATCTTATGTTAATCCAAGAACTAAATCATTTTTAACCCAAAATCAACACGCACAAATATAGAAAAAAAATGTTTTTTCTTTTATTACGTTTAAATATTGTCATATTTTTCATATTACTTGCATTCACTGATGGCATTGGTTGAACCTGACGAAAATTTTGAACCTCTAAAGTAGTTCCGATTTGTGTTTATTTTTAAGATGTTGCATACTTTGAATAATTCAAAATACTAGTCATGATAAATTCTGAAATTTTTCCTCTAAGATCACAAAACAAAGTATTTTATTGTTTAGAAACCCTATCTGTAATATTTGCATAAGTATAAAGAGGTTAAGCTACACAGTGATTTTAAAGGAAGGAAATCTCTTTTTAAATTTCGAATTTTTCCTTTCATAACAAAAACAAAAATTACATCTTTAGATGATCAGCGTTGAGATGGATTTTATAAAAACTTAAACATGTGTGTGTGATTCAATGTGCATGCTTTTTGAAAAAATAATTCGTGCATAACATTGTGATTTAGTTGACTTCCTCCTACTTCGAATGAAATATAAAAAAAATATTTCGTTCCATTTGGATATTTTAAAATGACTAAAATACAATTTATATATAGCGCTTTTCCCAGCTTGCTGTTGCATTCAAATTATTATCAAAACATAATCTGACTGAGAAATTGGAGAATTTTGTGCGTGTGTGATATGTCTTCTAGGCTGTTTAAGTGGGTAAAAATAAGAGCAAGTCTGAGAAGTAAAGAAAGGACATTTGCTGATTTCAAGATACATAAAATGACTGATTGCATTCAAATTAAGTTTAATCGAGTGTAATTCACAGAACTTTAGCTTGAGAGTTTGCATAAGAACTGTATTAATATAATAAATCTTTCTGAACCTGCTATCAAAATGCTGTAAAATTAGATGGTATTTTGATAAATATTCAAAGCATCGTGAATGTACAAATGAGACAATCTTAGACTAAACTACCGTAAAATCCGGCTTATAACGCGCACCTATTATTTTAAGCTGCATTTTTTAATTTTGAGGTACGAGGGATGATAAAAAAAAAATAAGGTTACAAGCCACAGCATTTAAAGCTTGTGGAGAAATTTTGTTCCTCCAGAGTGGAGACAAATGACGCTCTTTATTATATAGCTGGTTTGCGGGTAGGTAGTGAAAGTTCCCAGACGGTTCAGGGGGATTGAAATGGCAAGATGCTTAGGAAATTGATTTCGTTTGGAAGTGTGAGTCGTGATTCAATTTTCATGGGCAAAGAATGTGTCTGCATCTGCCATTCACAGTTAAATCGTGGAAGTTTGTGGTGAAGAAGCAATGAGCAGACAACATGTAGCGAAATGTCACTCTTTTCAATCAGGCAGACAGGATGACGAAAATCGCAATATGGCTGGGAGTGGCCGACCAAGTTCTTCAACGGCAGAAATCAATAAGGCACGAATTGAAGAAATGATTCAAAATGATCGACGGGTAACTGGGTGAAATCTCGTCAGGGTTGAGACTGAGCTATGGTAGCGTGCAGCATATCGTTTCTGATGTGCTGCGATATTCCAAGACAGTACTGTGAAAACATCCTCCGGACCTGACTTCTACCAAGAGCTTAACCCGTCTTAGTCCAAGTCTATTTAGGCATTTATCAGAAGGTAGAACAACTTGTTTGGTTCTACGTTCTGATAAATGCCTAAATAGACTTGGTGATTATGTCGAAATATGATAGACATGTATGCCTCTTAATCCCCTTTTGTATTTTCTGTCTACTGTTAATATTTATCTATTCGTCTTATAACCTTTTTTTCTGATCACCCCTCGTATATACGCGTTATATCGCGCACCCTCTTTTTTACGCAGGAACCTGCAATGTACGTTAGCAATGCTATTATGTTTTAAAGCCATTTGTTCGTGGTATTATCCAAGGATTTTGAAAAGAATAGTATATTTCTAGAAAAACAACCCTTTTTTTAAGTTCATAATGCATGATATTTCTTTTAAATAAACAGCATTCCGATCTTTGTAGAAGTCTTAAGTTTTTTTAAGCACATTTTTTTTTCTTTTTATTTTTGAAGCTATCATTTTTATACCCGGCGTATAGCGCTCACCCGTAAATTTCAATCTTATTTTTTGTGTTAAAAGTGTACATTATACGCCGGATTTCACGGTATTTGAAATGACATTTAAAAAAAAATATATAATAAAATTGTATGAGGCATGTATATAGTATCCATTATAATATAATTATAAATAATATAAGAAAAATTAAAATTTAAGAGTTTGCTTGTGTTTGAAGTTCGAATTAAAAAAAAAAGATATTAAAAAAATTATAGATATCATGAAATGTCAGTGGCCACGGTCACCTAGTGGTCATAATCACGAGCTCATGGCCGGAGTGTCATGAGTGAACCGCCTCACGTTAAACCTTTTGAAGTTCAAAGTTCGCCCGTTAGTGCGGTGTAGAAGTTGGGGGGAGGGGGAACAGCACAAATGTCGTACTCATCACTTGACCATGGCTCAAAATTTAGAGGATCCATCGCCAATACTCTCTTATTATATCTTAAATTATATTAAACAAAGAATTTTATTTATGTTTTTGCAATAAATTTTGTTTTATTTGTTTGATCCTGATAGGGATTTATTTTTGTATTTATAAATAATCGAAGGGGAAAAGAAAGAATATAATGTACACTTTCGAAGCATCATTATTCAAATGTCCCTGGTCTCAGTATGGATTCAAGCATGCTTTTTTAAATTAAGGGGGAACCTAAAAACCCCTGATCTATACAATAACAAGAATATATTATTTAAAAGAGTAACGTTTTTTTAACACCCTTTTGTAAGCTTCACTTGTATGTAACGGAATCTTTGAACTCAATTTTTTCCACTTTAAAAGGTCAGATCAATTCGAAATTTTTGCTCACTTGTCCAGGACTGATGACAATACAATAATTTAATAATTTTGTTCCATTGTCCTGATCAGGATCATCTGGATTAACGATTTCCCATTTTCAGATCCCATCCCGCATCTGGCAACAAGTTCCAGATTTGGCGATTAAAAGATTTAAGTTAAAAATTAGTACGATCAACAATAAAAGGGTGTTTTTTAGTTCTTTTTTAAGCTCTAATTTATTACTTTTAAAGCCATTGGCTTAAAACGTAACGTGTTATAATCGCGAAACGATTCTATCTTTGAGTAATTCTCGACTGATATAACTTAATTAAAATTTTTTCCTCGTTTCATCAATGTCTACTTTCTATTCATCGATTGCTAGCAGACGCGGAAATCGCGTTTAAATGTAATTAAGTAATGAACACATTGATGAAAAACTCACTTTCTATTTTTCCCTTGCATGCGAAAATAAGCTTTAAACTTATTTATTGCGCTTAAATGCATTTTCTTTGATCCTGTTGTCATCAAGTCTCATGATTTTGCTATTTTCTATTCTGTTTATATTTTGTCTACTAGATGATCATCCGCGCCCTTTTTGTGTTTACGGCGCTTGATCTTACGAACTTCTCGAAGATGCTGCTTTCAACAAAATGATTCAAGGCTAGTTTCTTAGAATGTCGCACGCAATATTTTGAAAGTTAAAAAGTTAATCTTATCAATAATAAAGTATCGTTTGCGTTTTTATTTTTGTGGATAAATCAGTTTATTTCTTTCACTACACTTATCTACGCTAGTATTAATGCTACGTTAAAATAATGATTTTTTCATTGCTAGAAGGACGTGAACGGGGGTTGGCTTGTGGGATATTTAAAAAAATTATTCTTTGTAAATAATTGATGTGCAAAACTTAAGCAACAAAGTCGTTTTTCAGTATTTAGTCATGAAATTCTAAATAAGGATTTCTGATCTGTGATAAGTACAGCGGAAATCTAAATCTGTAGAAAGCTGACAACAACAAAAAGAGGGATGAAAGATTTGTGAAATTGTAGTGCTGCAGGAAGCCATCGGGGCATTTTTATACGAGATAGAAGATCAGCAAGCTTGAGGAGGGGCGTAGTTTGACGAATATTGCGGAAGATTTTATAATTGACAAAATATTTTATCACTAGAAAGCCTTTCAAATGACAGATATCGCTGTATGAAAAACTGGTATTGGTTGGCCAACAAAAATTAGTAATAACTGATATATCGTCGTGTATGCGAAAAGAGACGGAAACCAGATGGTGGATAACATTGCTCAGCAGTTGCATAAAGTATCTGGACGATTGGTATCCTTGTTAACTGTGGTCAAAACTTCTTTACAAAGGTACTCGCGCGTCCTGAATGTTGGATACCATTGATATAAGCCTTTTTACAGTGGTGTTATGAACACAAGCACTGGACACACCGGACCAAGCCCTCACTCACTCGAAGGATTTTTTTTTGAATAACAAAAAATGCTAATTATAAATGTATTGGTCATTATATACATTATTTAATGCAAATCTTGACTGTAAACGAAAGAGATATAGGATTCCCTAGTAAATATTTATTTTCCCATTTAATCCAAAACATTTCTGTCTCGAATTTTTATCTTCGAATTTATTTCTTCCCGAGTCTGTATTTATCTTTAAACGGACATGCAACGCTAAATTTTTCCCCTTATAATCTAAAAATTACTTGGAAAAATTCAGAATGCAGGAAAGAAATATGCGTATAATTTACGCACAACTCTCTCTCTCTTTTTCTTTTCTTTCAAATTTCGTGGCAACAAGACTGAAAGAGAATCTGCTTGCTAGAGGAAAGGAATGTAATTGGAATGTACGAGTGTGTGCATCGAATTGTCGGTTTCGGTTCCGGTGATTGTCGCGAACAAGGGGAATCAAATTTAGACTCGCGATTGATTTCAATCCTGGTTCGGGTTGTATTTCGTAGAGATGACACTATTTTGGTAACCGGTTACCAGATGAAATATTCTTTGTCACGCATTTCCGTGAAGGAAAGAATGCGATTGCGTGAGGTGAAATTGGAATTTGATTTTTCTAGTTAGACCACGTTATGTTCGCGGATAGATATATACAGATATTTTTAGTTTATATTTCGTGGTATCGTTTCGAAGATATTTATGGACGTTTGTATAGCAGGTCAAGGTCATTTTGGGCCTTTTTTTTAAAATTTGAAATATCGATGAATTTAATTTATCGAATCTTTCAAAGGAATATGAGTAATTTTCTTTGACATATTTACGAGCGAATTTAAATTTACCATTGTTTACTAAAAAGAATTTTATTTTATTTTTATAAAATTTTTAATAAAATATTGAAAATTCTATTACGGAATTTGTATGGAGAGAAAGATATGATTTCAGGATAGGTCTGTAGATGCTAAGAATATTAGTTGTGTTCTAAATTTTAATTTACCGAGGTTCAGTATTACGAAACCTGCCGCCAATAGTAGCCGCGATAGCCAAGTGGTCAAGGTATTGGATCGTGGCTGGCGTGTCATGAGTTCGAGCCAGTACCACTGAAAACCGCCATGTAGGGGAGCGATGCACGTTAAATCTGTCGAGAGATCAAACGTCCTCCTGTTAGTATGGTGTGGTAGTTAGGAGAGGGGGCGCCAGATCAGGTGTCGTCCTCGTCACTTGACCATGGTTCAAAATTACGAAATCCGTTTCTGAAAGCCCTCGTGTAGCTGAACAGTGTGACGTTAATATTCACTCACTCACCCCCCTGTCGCCAATAGCCTTCATGTTGTTTTATAGTGCAACATTAATGTAATTCTCTCGCTCACTTTAAATTTTAATTTTTTTCTTCTTTCCCTTGTTTTATTAACCAATTGGAAATATGGGGCATTATGAGCCTCGTGGTCATGGTCATGAATCCGTGATTGGTCACGAGTTCGAGTACTGGTGCCAGTAAAGACCCCATGTGTAGAGAGGTTAATCCACTCTGAATCTAAGGTCTTGGTAGTGTAGCGGATATGGTCTCGAACTCGTAGCTGTCGTGTTATGAGTTCGAGTCCTAGTGTCACTGAAGACCTACGTTTAAAAGGACTGATACACGTCAAATCTGTCGAGGCTCAAAGTCCACAAGTTAGCGTTGGATGTTTGGAAAGGGGGAGGGGCATAAGCTCAGGTATCGTCCTTGTCATATGACTGAGGTTCAGTATTACGAGGTCCATCGCCAATAGTCCTCCTGTTGCTTTGAGGTTCCGGTAGATTGATTACAATCAATCTACCGGAAATACGTCTTGTTTATAATTATTAAATGAATACATTGTGACAAAAATAAAAAAGTTAATTAACATGTCATCAGAAGTCTATTGTCTTTAGTTTGATATTAGCCATTTCTAAGATTTACGATCCCAAGTCATAGAGATATTTTCTTCACCTCATTTTATTTAATGTTTTTATAAACTCAGGGGACGCAATATCGGAATGCTCTTGCTGTGCGGCTCTTAAACTGTGGTCCGCGGACCCTCGGGAGTCTACAACGCCGTTCTAGGGGGTCCGCGAAGGTCTTTCATCTAATGTTAAGGTTTCCCTCTTTTACAGACTCTGAAAGACATCGTGGAAAAATTGAAAGATCCCAGACTCTAAATTGTCCCCAACAAAAGTACTACTAGAACATATATTTCGATCAAGAATGTTAATTTTAAGTTTTTTTATTGTTTGCAACTACACAGCCATTTCTAAAACGTAATATTTTCAAAAAAATATATAGTTGGAAACACGTGTCTAAAGATAAAGAACTGAATTCACAATACGATAACGATTGCATGCAACTTGATTTCCTAATGGAACTGCGCCTACATTATTTATTTGGAACTAGTGTTTTGTAATATTTTTATATACAGATATAATTAGATGTTCACTGTCTTCTTAAAGGGAAAAAAAGGAAGTGGCGTTAAAAAAAGTCTGCAATAAACAGCATAGGCAGTCTTTCGATTGTTGATGAACCTTTAAATTACTCAGCCATGTGTTGCGAGTCAGGGAGGGGTGTTTAAAATTTTTGGGGGTCCACGATGTCTCGTTGATGTACAAAGGGGTCCGCTGCGATCGACAGTTTAAGAACCGTTGCTTTAGCTTTCTTTTAGATTTTTCTTTGCCTCCTACTTTTTTTCCTGCTACTTTTCGTATTTTTAGTACCTTGTCAAAATCACCGATATATGCAATTACAGGTTTTTCCATTAAGTTAAAAAGTATTTGGCGCAGCGTGGTTAATTATGACCTTTGCACCTAATAAATCAATCCGATATGACGCGCCAATATTTCAAAGTTTTTACGTGACCTGTGCGAGAATTCTGAAATCTGATGCGCCTGTTCAAATGTCATCCTCATTATCTGACCGTGATTCAGAATTACGAAACCCATCCTCGATAGCTCACGAAGTGATTTTATTTCGATATTTTTATGATTAAATAAAAGTAAATAAAATTTATCTGTTGACCTAGTCTGTTCCGATGACACATTGGATGTGTCATATTCACGCATTTTCCCTTTCAATCAAAATTTTCTCAGGTTACACAAGATGCCTGTTTCAGAAAAAAAAATATTTTTTTTTCCAAACGATACTTGAAATTTAATCTAAAATTTAATTCCTTTTCTCAGCCATTTTTTTAACTAAATTTTTTCATTTTGGATTGCTTATTTTAATTTAAAATGAGAGTCAGTTTAAATATCGACCTCTTCAGTTGTTTTGAATAGGGATAATAATAAACGTAATGTTTCGTTTATTTAAATGAGCATTTCAATTCTTGGAACCATTCTCGTTTTAACAAAAATTAGAATGTTGTAGGCGAAAATACTACATACATTGTTAGATCTGTATTGAGAGCAGTGTACCAAAATTTAATTTCACTATCAATCTGAAATTTTGAAATTATTAGGTAATTCTTATCAATTTACTGTGATATTGGAAAGAGAATACCAAACCGAAACAGTCATCAAAATCGGCTTAAAAGATTTGTCAAATGATTATGTAATGCTCTAAAGCAATACTTGTTCTTATCCTAATCTAATTGAGTGAATCTGATAAATTTTATACTTTGTAAGTAATATGTTAAATTATTACATTTGTTTTTTATTCTTAGTGTCTGAGAGTTTAGATTCTAAACAGTGTTTTTTTGTTTTTTTTTTTTAAGAATCGAGGAAGCAAGTTTTTTTAATAACTAGCGTAATTTTTAAATAATC